>PVHX01010958.1:0-66938 GCA_004024805.1 Geosciurus inauris
AAAGTAGGCATTTTTGAAGCAAATAATTCAGGAATGAATTTTTTGAAAAGCAGCACAATTTTCTCTTTATAGAAAGATTCCACACAGACCTCTTTCATTGGAGTCTCCTCCTCCAGCATGTTTAAAAATATTATTAGGTTTACAGAAATAGGATTCTGTGCAAATGTTCCAGTTTGTGCTGGTTGCATAAACGTTTCTTGGGACTGCTCTGACTGTGGGGAAGGCCTCTGTGGCCCGTCCTCCCATCTGGTTTTGGTTGCTATTGAGTTTCCTTTGGCTACAGCTCTGGGGAAGGAAAGGAGGACCCTCCTGGTTACAGAGGCTGTGGGGACTTCAGAATCAGAGGCCTTGCCTGAACCTGGGGACTCTTAGTATTCACTCAGGTGGCCTTGTTGAGTCAGGGCTATGACCTGAAGTCCATTTTTGGGGTCTAGAGCAAACCAAGGGATCAAGGCCACTTGTGTCTTTCGAATCTAGGACTTTGCCATTAAGAGCTCTGGAGTGAGAATGGCAGAGGCCAAAAGGTGTATTGAATCTCTTGTTCTTTTGAGAAGTGTCGATTCTGTTCTTTTGGAAAGGCATTGAGTGTTCCCATTGTGGAATTTATGGGGCTTCTGGTGAGTCCTCCAAATGGTCATGTGGCAAACCGATTCTACTAATCATGTGTGTTATGGTTTCTGTGGGAGCTTTGTCCCCCTGAGCAGGCGGCTCTGACCCAAGGCCTGTCATTTTGTAGCCTCAGAAAGAAATGTTACTGTGGTTCATAATTGTCTGTCTTTAAGTTTGTTAGTCCTGCTTGAAATCCTGAAAGTCGCCACAGAAATTTAGTAAGATTTTTTAAAAACCAGAAGGATGCATTTGAAACCACTTAAGTATAGTGAAATTTTATAATGTTATTTTTATTTTTTTAATGGAACTAAATTGTTTGAACTCTTTGCCTCTTTGAGGAAATATTTCACAAGAAAAATTTTGAACTCTTATTTTATTATACTCATAATTGGAATTGTAGGGTTTATTCACAGTGAAATCCTTATATAATGTGTAATTCTTATAATCTGTGATTCTATATGAATTTTGAATTTGGGGCATTAACCTCTAGTTATGATTCAGTATTCCAAATTTTATTTGTTCAGCTGTCCTAAGTCAGGTGACTGTGCAGAGGTAGAGTTGTAACAGATACACGGGACATTCAGAGAGGGACCTAGTTCCCTTTTCACATGTTTCTAATATTATTTAATTATTTAATGTTATTTAATTCCCTCTTGATTCTCTCAGTGCTTTAAAGTGGCAGAATTGCACCAGTACTATAGAAGAGGTGCTCAAGTACAGTTGAATGTGGGGGCTTTGGATCTCTAAAGGTCTTTGGATCTCTAAAGGTCTCTGGATCTCTAAAAGATGCGAAGACATTCTTCCACTACCTTCCCTTCTTCTCCCTAGAGTTGAAAACCAACAGCAATATTTTGATTGACCATAAGCAGTTCCCATAATGTCAGAAAAAGGATACTGAGTTGGGGAGTCTCAAGGAGACCTGACATCTCACCCTTTGGTCCTTGCTTTGGGGAAAATAATTGAAACAACCTTAATTTCAAAGCCTACACAGCCGAGCTCCAATTAACTCTAAGCACTCCAGCTCTTTGGCTTTGTAATCCCAGGGGCCTTTGCTGGTTCTGACAGTTTGGGTGGGGTAACCATGTGGTGCTATAGGGAGCCTGATGTTAGTCTAGGAACCCACTCCCAGACTGTGGTGACCCCCAAGCCCTAGAATCATTAGTTGTAGGGTCAGATATTGAGGGTCTCTGGCTTCTACCAGACCAGAGTTACCAAAGGCTGCAGCTTGTAAGAGCCTTTGCTCTGGGAGAAGCTTCAAGCATGAGGGATTTAGCCAACTAAATCCAACTGCGAGAAATGAGCAAATCGAAAGTGCACTGAATTGTCTTTATTTGCTTCCCCATAACTATTTTGAATGTACCCAGAGGAGAAATCATCCAAGTCTGCTGCCAGAGGGCTGTGCCCCTTGTTTCTCGTCTGTCTTCTTTACTTGGTGTTTCTCCCTCTTGTCTTCTCAAAAAGAAGCCATATGAACCAATTGGGGTACTAGAAGTTTGACACTCTTTTCTTACTGGGTTCATTCTATCTTTCTTGTTCCCTTGTAGTCCCTTCACTAATAAGGTGAAATAGCCATGAAGGTATTTGCTACCTCAGCGGGTCTAGGAGGTATCATCTCCCCTCTGCATACATTGAATTAGCAGTGGTATTTCTGCCTTTCTGCCTCATAGGGCTGGACATCTTAGGATGAGGCTAGGGTACTACACATTTTTAGCTGTAGGAAAACAATAGAAGAGGTGACCCAGATTCATACTGTCAGGGGGGCTCTGGCCCAAACCTTTTCTTGAGCCTAAATATGGGGGCAGAGGTTGGCATGGGGGCAGAGGGAAGGGCAGAGGTGACTGGAAGCTTTTAGTCCATGTATGTGTGGAGGAGAAAGGGTGATTTTATTCTACCTCCTTCTGTGCCTTTTCTTAAGTAAATTAGTTATTGCTGTTAATTGAGTGATGTTGAACTATGGAAACAGGGAGGACTTGTAGAATTTGGATGGTGCTGTGAAATTATTCCCCACTGAACTGTCAGACCACTAAGTCCAAGTATTGCCAAGAAATTTGTTATGGAAAATAATGTAGTCATTAACACAATTTTTATTTAGCCAAATCAGTGGCTTGACTGGTATTGTTTAGATTGGCCTCAGCACATCATGAACTCTGCTCCTGATGAGAACAGCCCTGTTAGATGTGCTCTGGAAGGTAGTCACTTGCTGCTTCATCCAGTGATTTACTGGAGAGCAAGCTAATTAATGTCAGTGAAGTGATAAGTACTTGTGCCATTATTGAAGGCAGAGTTATGATTCATTTAGACAGTTACTATGATTCTTGGGTTTTCTTTTGGGGAAGTGATTTGTAATCAGCTCTTGAATACACAGATGAGCTCTTTGCAGAGTCTTCTGCTCCTTAGCATAACTTTGCCTTGCTTTTTGGCAGTTTTAGCACTTCTTTGTTCCTCCACCAGAGAGTAGAAAGGGCCAGTTACCGAATTCAGCTCCATCCGTTTAATCTTAGTGGGGAGCTCTTTAAAATAGATTTAACTAATGGGGGAGGATCTTGAAGCTATTGACTAAACTTAGTTTTGCGGGGTTTCAGTAGATTGTAAGTAGTCAGACTCTCCCACACCTGCCCTTTTGTTATGGAAAATTGAGTACATTGGGTGTTGATTCACTTGGTTTTCTGTGGAACTGTTAACTTTGTTGCAAACTTTTATTGATCATGGGATTGTACTTATGAAAGGGATATCTGAAAGCATATTTATCCCAGGAGACTTCTCTATGTGGGGCAGCCCAAAAGAAGCCCCGTATACCCTACAGAGGGAAGGTTTCCTGTGTCCCGCCCTCCTGTGACTGAGGGGTCTATCTGTGCTTCCTGAAACCTTCACTTGACCAGCAAGCACAGTTTGATGTCTGTGCTGATGGACTCACTGCCAACTGTTCTACTGCATAAAGATAGCCACTTAGAAAATATTAGTAAATAACCCATTAAAGCCACCACTGCACAAGAGCAAAAGCAGATCCATAGGTAGAGCCACCAGCCCCTTGGCACAGAACAGAAGAGCTGCACACAGGGCTGTGGCAAGCTGGTTTTCTGTCCTCATTTTCCTAAGTTCTTTTAAGTTCTGACTGAGGCTCTGATCCTCATAGAAGCCATCTAGTGAGAAGGCTCTGAGGGGAGCTGATCAGTGCCTCACCAGAGCTTGGACCACATCTGGATCTGCCATTTACCATGAAGCTGCTGTGGGCAAGTCACCGAACCTCTTCACACTGTATTTCCTTACCTGTGAAATGGAGAATGAATCCTTATGTTGCTGAAGGACCAGACATATGTGCAAAGCCTGGAGCATCCCTGACCACAGTAGGCAGTGCTATGGGAGCCGTGGCTCATGCCAGTCTCTGCTTGCTTGCTTTCTTTTTTTGGTACTGGGGATTGAACTCAGGGGCTTTCCACCACTGAGCCACATCCCCAGCCCTATTTTGTGTTTTATGTAGAGACAGGGTCTCACTGAGTTGCTTAGCGCCTTGCCATTGCTGAGGCTGGCTTTGAACTCGCGATTCTCCTGTCTCAGCCTCCCTAAGTGCTGGGATTACAGGCTTGTGCCACCACGCCCAGCTCACAGTCTCTGTTTTCTAAAAAAAACTATTTTATAAGCCAGTAAAGCATGAGTATGTCAAATCATTATAACTTGAGTTAAAATCTCTAATCTATTAAAACCCTCACATGATAGCTAGTCTGCTTATAAACAAAAGTACAAAGAATAATCTAACGAAACAATGCCTTTTACTGCCAGAGGATGGATTGAGATAAAGTAGGATCAGAATATCATAATGTTGAACATATCTTCTCTGAAGTTTTGAAAGAACTTTGCTTTGGCATTACAAACTTTTAAGAAATAATGTAAACAGGCAAAAATATCAGATGTCAGAGACTTCAGATTATGTTTCCTGTAAAGATTAGACGACCAGGGAGGAGATGAATTAAAGCCACTTAATTCATGCAAGGCTTTATTGGAATACACGCTCTCGGGCCGAATCCCCCTGTCCATCAGAGCGTGTCTGGGAGAAATGGCGCTGGGGCTTCAGTGCACAAAGAATTTCAAGAAAGCCCGGTCAGGAAGGGGAGGACTTGGGGGCAGGAAGAGAAGGCCAGAGTCCTTCCTGGATAGGTCAGGAAAACCCGCTGATTGACAGGAGGCGTGTCTACTGGTGGCATCAGCACCTGGCTTGCCACTCCATTCTGCAGCTACTGACCAGTCCCCCTAATTGAACATCCTGGACCCTGACCAGACCTAACATTTCCTATGAACCAGTTTTTGAAAACTGTCATTTGAAAAAATTACGGTTTTATAAAAAAAAAAGAAAAAATAATTTATTTGAACTATAACACTTTATTATTTATGATAACCTTTACTTGTGAAGTATCTTTTTTTTGGGTATGTGTTAAATTTGAAGCATGGTTCATTTATATGTGTTTCTCTAAAAAGCTATATGAAAAACAATCAAAACTGTAAGAGTAGCAATGAGTTTTTCAGAGTAATGATGGCACTGTAGATTATGTCCCTATGTCACCCCTCTTGACCTTGTGTTCATGCTGGCTTTGTTTGCATTTAGATCCCCAGGTATATCATCACACTGCATGAACTCCTGGCTCACACACCCCATGAGCATGTGGAAAGGAAGAGTCTGGAGTTTGCTAAATCAAAACTAGAGGAACTGTCCAGGTATGCAGAGAACTTACAGTAAAGGCTTGAGATGGGAAAGCAGCAAGTTAATCTTCTTGTGTGAACCTAGGAACAAGAAAGCAAAACCCAAATCCAGTGTCTCAGATTCACCTTAAAGTTTAATGCGAGCTTGTGAGATAATACTGAATCATCATTCACATTAATTTTAACCAAGAAAAAAATATATCTTTGAAAAAGCTTTTATAGCATGTGAATTTATGTAATTGAGATTAGGTGTATTTTGGTTTAAGTTTGGAAATGTTCACATTTTTTTTCATCATAATAGAAAAATGATTTTCAGTTGCATTTTTTGTATTCAGATTTGACAAAAAGCCAGAGAATGTACAGTTCATTTTCTAATGGCTTTTTATGGTTACAAGCACTTATTTACATCTTTGTTCCTTTGGCTTATAAAGAATGAATGGTATAGGGTCTCTAATTTACTGCGCTTCTAGAAAATGGCACTAATTTTAATGAAGGGAGCTGCTAGTTAAATGATTGTTGCTTTCCAACTTCATTCAAAGCACATATTCCAAGGCTGCTTATGATCACTGACCCACTTACCATTTAGAATCTTCATGCACACTGGTCTTGGTTTGGGTCACGACCTGTTGAAGCCTAGAGGTCCAGTCTTTTCCCCCCACGGCCCCAGTTAAATCAATACATGTTCAAAACTGAGCTTCTCAAGGTGAAGTTCTTCTTTGCTTATGTGCTCGGGCAGTAGTCACTGCTGTTTCACTGCTGTCCCATCTGTTGTGTCTGACAGGGTGATGCATGATGAAGTGAGTGACACTGAAAACATAAGGAAAAACCTCGCCATCGAAAGAATGATAGTTGAGGGCTGCGACATTTTGCTGGACACCAGCCAAACTTTCATCCGCCAAGGTAAGTCCTTGTGAAGTCCCATGACTTATGTTTGTCACAGTGTCACTGGCAGATCCAGGGATGCATTCTGGAGCAGGTCTGGTTTAGCTGTGTGAATGGTGCAGTTCCCACAGGACACCCTTGTGGCCTTGACCGAGGCTGTGGTTGAGGCCCACCTCTGTGCTGTTTCTTTTCAGGGGCCATGAAACACAGCAACACAATAATAGTAAAGCACCAGTGGGACAGTAAGTTACACTCTGACTGGACTCTCCTCCTCAGTGGACCGGACATTCTCTACAGCTCCAAGGAGGACAGGTCGGTCTGGCCAATTGGAGTGGCAATGCCAGGTGGTGACGATATCCAGGCAAAGGCCCAAGAGAAACTTGCATTCCTCAAAGCCCTTTCACATAAGAGTGGGGACAATGTCCGAAGTGAAAACAGCTGTCTCTTGTTCCCATTTTTCATCAGCACTTCTGGATCAGCCCCACATGATATAATTTGACTCAACTGGTAACTCCAGTTACTGGATGGATTCTCTCCTGATCGGCCCGGCCATACTTTGGCAGTGGTGAAGCTGTCGTGTATGTGGAGTATACTTTGGGGTCTTCACCTGGTAGATTAAGCTTTTGAAGAGTTGAAGATACTTGGGCCAGAAGCTGTGGAGAAGCAACAACCAGCCAGTGCTCCTCCTCTTCAGCTCTTATTTCAAAGTGCAAGAAGTCAGCCCTATCCTTTATTTTTAAGTGCTTAGGTATTTGCGGGGAGGGGAGCAATGGATGTGAGCAGTCAACACAGTATCTTGCTCACATTTACAACTGTGAATAAATTTGGAACTCAAATTCATCATAAATACATCTTCTGGTTATGATGTGCCAATATCATTTGAAGATACTTGTATTGCCATTGCCTACCATAATGGGCTGCTTGAAATCTTTGATTTTACCTCATCAAACTAGATATTGTGCTGTGCACATTAATTTTCATACAGAATACTTTAAAAATTTAACGCATGCCATTCTATTTTCCGTTATTTATTTACAAGGGGAGAAAACACACATATGTTAAAGTTGGTAGCGTATTTGGGGAAACGATTTCTTCTCCCATTTTTGGCTTTAGATACTAAGTTTTCTTTAAATAGTAGTGGAGTACACTGCTAAGAACATCAGGCCTTTGCAATTCCCCTTCTACACCTTTACACAGACTGTGCCCCATATGGGCTCCTGCCTGCCCAGCACTTGCCGTCTCTGTGCCTTCATCTGTGCTGTTCCCAGCCTGGGGCTAGGAAAACCCTGATCCACATCTTCTGTGCCTATCAAAAGTCTGCTTGTCTGACCAGGCTCAGGTCAGATACCTCCAAGGAGCCTTTTGATGTCCTCTTCCTCCCCACTCTGCAGTTACAACCGCTCAGCCTTCCTCTTCCTTTCCAAGGCCCTTTGCTGCTGGTGCATGAGTTTTGTCCTTTTGTGTCTGGGTACTGTTTGCATGCCTTTCCCAGGAATTGTAAGCTTTAAAGGGCAGCATTTACAAAATTTTTCTGCCTTGCCTTGTCTAGTGTGATGCTTCACAAAATAGCTACCAAGAAAATGGGTATCGAACTAAATTGAACTATTTGTTGAATTGCAATTGTGATTGTGTTTTATATTTTTCTTTTTTTGGAGTCACCCAAAATGCCTGCTAATTGACATGTGCAATGTCAAGAATGGAAACAAAAGTTTCTGTAACCAGCATACAATTTCTGAAGGGACTTTTGATTGAATGATATTACCCTTATGTATTTGATATATTTCTAAAAACTTGACTGTATCAGTGTGAATTTGAAAAAGCACCCCTAATGGAAAATGCTGGAAGATCTACTATATTGAATAGGTCATATCATTTTCCCTTGTACTTGGTGAAAAAACCATCATGCCCCACTTCTCCCTTGAAGTCATGTCATGTTATTTATTCCTTGTTATGTACCACATATTTAAGGCACTTCTGTCAGCTCTATTTCTGATGTTATTATTGTATTGATGTTGATATGATGATTTGCCTTTCAGCAGTATTTTTCCACAATTCAATCTAGTTATTCTGTCTAGGAATTATTCAATAAAGATGGTTGCTGAATATCAGTCCTTAATCTCAAAACAGAAAGTGGTCAATTACAGACAATTTGGAAAGCATGCACTGATTTTCTTTGGTTGCTCCTGTAATATTTTTTCTAAATACTCTTTGCAGGCTTTAAGGTCCATCAGGGTGTTTTTTAATATTTGCTATGCTTTAAAATTTCAAGGGAGTCTATTTTATGTGGAGCAGGCTATAATTTATCTCTGACGATGTGCTAGTATCTGTGTTCATTCTAGTGTGTGTGTTTGCACATGTATGTGCATACTTTCAACTTTCTATGAACTTTTATTCTAAGGAGTAGAAAAAAATAAGCCATCCAGGTCTTCTGAATTTACTTTCTGAAATCTAATAATAAATCTTGTTAAAGAAATGTATAAATATCTGAGGCAAGAAGATGAAGATGGTACAAGTCAAAATCCTGTCTCCCTCACTTCCTTGCTTTGTGATATTGGGCAATTTTCTCAACCTCTCTTTGCTTCTGTTTCCTCTCCTTAAATTGGAGTTAATGGCAGCACTTGTCTTTTAGGGTTGTTGTGGAGATAAAATGAGCTAATGTTCACAAAAGTTCCTGACTAGTGCCTGTGAGATTATGACATTCACTTTAAAAACAAAGATCCAAATTCTTGAATGAGTTTCTATTTCCAACAACATAAAATATATATGAATATTTGTTAGAAGATAAAGGCACTCTAAATTGCCATTTTTTTACAAACCCATTATGCATTGTCAACATTGTCTTGTGGACATGTAAATCAGGAAAATTAAATAAAGGTGACGATACATAGTGGAATGGCTGGCCCAATATCACATAGTGGTGCATGCCTGGAATCCCAGCAGCTCAGGAGGCTGAGGCAGGAGGATTGCAAGTTCAAAGCCAGCCTCAGCTAAAGTGAGGCACTAAGCAACTCAGTGAGACCCTGTCTCTAAATAAAATACAAAACAGGGCTGGAGATGTGGCTCAGTGGCCGAGTACTCCTGAGTTCAATCCCTAGTACCCTGCTCTGCCAAAAAAATAAAAATAAAAAACCATAGTGAAATGTTTTAAGAAGAAGACATGGACTGGTCTGGCACTTTAGTCATTTCCAAACTCTAAATTATGTGCTTTCAACATAACAGTGTTTTCAGAATTGTAGCACAGGGTCTAAAAATAATTACCTCTTCACTATAGGCTAATCCAATAACCTGGAAACTGTTCTTCATTATTATTATTTTTTCCACTACTGAGTGGAATGAAGACTAAGGGTATTGGCCAGTCTGGAGGCCTTTGCTCAGGAATGCAGTGATTGAAATAACAGAAGTTTTGTTGTAAGTTGACCCCAATTAGATAGACTGATGATCAGTATGCTAAGGACCAGGCCATAGCAATGGTCTGTTACTGAGGAATTGCAAATTTTTTCTCTAATTTGTATGAATTAGAGAGGAATATTTTCTTTAATTCTCATGATTATGTCAAAATATCATGTCAAACCTAAATTGAAATGTGAAAAAAACTACTTAAAATGTTGTTTTCCAAACATTTTATTTCATACACCAAACTGTTGAAATTGCTGTTTTTAATTCAGATGTATAGATTTGTGTCCATACCTAATGCACATATTCTCCTGCTTGGGTATGAGGTGAATAGTTATAGATTAAGCATATCAATGTATGGTTACCAAGGAAACATTTATTTTTCTACTTCAGAGCTGAAATTCACATAATTGCTAATATATGAGCTAACAGTGTGTTCTGTCATTTCTGATTTAGAAAATCACTAAATTGCTGGAAACATTTATCAATGAACACGTGATTACTGATTTTTCACTGACTTGGTTATAACCTTACTGAAAATGATCTCCCAGCCCCTTTGTCCACCAAGACATATGTCCAAGCCCCAGTCGTTGGCTCAGCCCTAACTGATCTCCCTGGGTGACTCACAGCCACCCATGGCAAAACCAGCACCTACCATCTTTTCTCATCCCTTCCCTTTACAATTTTTAGTTTTCATGTTGTCAAATTCATCTTCTGAGTATGCCTCTCACTTAGGTGTGACCTTAGGAGAGCTACTTAGTCTCAGGCCTCAGTTTCTGTAAAAGGTATATGTGTGGGGGTGGGGGATGGATGGAATCATGTTTTCTGAAAGGCCTCCTGCGGTTTTATTCCATCCCCCAGTGTGCCAAGAGTACAGCCCATTTGCTGCCATTGACCCGCTCATTCACTTCCCTAACTTTCCTGCCTTCTCTTCTCTCCATTGCTCCTCCTCTTTTCCAATTTAATCCTTTGCTGCCTGAGCTGTCTGCAGTTTTCTCCCACCTACCTCTCTTCCTCCATTTACTTTCCTCTTGCCCAGTTCTTTTCACTGGAATCAGGCCTTCTTGCCCTTTGATTTTCAATCCCACTCCCTCCCTCAGAACTGGTACTTTGCTATTCTTTAGGCCCAGAATAGCTGCCTACTGTCTGTCTGTCAAGCATCCCACCTAATCACTTACCTGAATAGATGGTGTGAGATCAGGGCATGGAAACATAGGTCCTTTACCACCCTATACATTTCTTCCATCTCTTTTAAAAGTTAGTTGCAATTTAGAATATTCATATGTGAATATAAGGATTTTGTGACTCACAATCATACTTTTATTGTATTAGGTATGTATGTTCTTTATATAAAGAACTGTAGTGTTTTTTCCCCTCATGTAGAAGCAATCTGAGCTCATTTAAAAAATCAAGAAACCAGAAAAAGTAAAAGAGGAAAACAAGGTTGCTTGCAATCTCCTCACTGTTAATATTTGAGAGTTGAATATGCATTTTATTGTTCTTATGAAGCTGATATGAGCCTATGTAAGGCTGCATTTAGAGCAGGTGGTGAACTAAGCAAATAGAGAAATGTGACTAGCTCAGGGGATTTCAGAAATCAGAACCAAGGTGTTTGCAAGAATCTTGCTTGGCTCTTTTTGATTTAATATTTAATTTGGACTGGAATATTTTTAGAGTGAAGAGGTTGTTTTTAGAGTATAATCTAGAAATAATCAGAGGTAATCTCAGTATTATATAAAGCCCATGCACAGCTTCTCACATTGAGTGGAAGAGAGCTGTGCTCACAGAAGTGCCCTGGGTGGAGATTTTTATGTGGTTTATTTTCTATTTAGATTCCATGAAGAGTCTTTTTATCACACATAATTTAAATTCAGCTTGAAATATCTGCCCTTTAAAACATAGTCCTTAACTAAATTGTCCTGAAATATCTACTTTATGTATTTTTATAATATACATGCATTCTGTTTTTAAAATACAAGGTAAACTATAGAAGTATGTTATTTATCTACTTTCAGAAATTCAGAAAGACTAATTCTGTCATATTATTATATTACCATGTGTAGTTATATAATCTGCATGCTATTAGTAGGGATAAATTGGGATCAGATCACCAAGGAAAGATAGCAGAAGTGCCTTGTTCTTAGAATTCAAACCCTCTTTCAAATATATGTTCCAGTTTATAAATGAAGAATCAAATTGAAAGTATTTCTGGAAAGTATTAGGAACAGTTCAAGCCTTAAAGTATAATGCATTGTTTCTTCTTCTCAGAATATAGGAGACTTACTTGTTCTGATGGTGCATTAAATATATCCTTGGTATATTGGGAAACATGCCCTTGTGTTTATTGCCAAGTGCATGGTCCTCACATGACAGAATTTTAATTGCTGTGTATTCTTCACTTTTGTAATCCCCAGGTTCTCTTATACAAGTACCTTCCGTTGAGCGGGGGAAACTTAGTAAAGTTCGCCTGGGTTCACTGTCTTTGAAAAAGGAAGGAGAGAGACAGTGCTTCTTATTTACAAAACACTTTTTAATTTGTACAAGAAGTTCAGGAGGAAAACTGCATCTGCTCAAGGTATGGGCTTTCTGTGACTATTCCATTTATGTTCCCAGTGCTTAAGAGGCGTTGAGGTTCTCTCTCTTGTGACTGTCCCATGCCTGCTATTATCATAAAACAGATTGTCATGACTGCATACAGAGGGAAGTACAGTTTGCAGTTCTGACACTTTCTTTGTTGACATTTGAATTCAAAGTAATAGAAATTCATTTTAGGTATGCATTATCATAGAGAAGTAAAAAATAAAATAAAATTGAAAACCTGGGCAAAATTATTTTTAGTGACAGCTGAGCTACAAAAATCTGGTGAAATCACTGCAGAGTACCTATGTAATATTTGCTGACTGCTGATTTTATCTTCCTGTGGCCTGGAGTCAGCAAACTATGGCCTGCAGCTTGTCACCTGTTTTTGTGAACAGTTTTATTGGAACACAACCACACTCCTTTGCTTGCTTATCATCTATGACTGCTTTCATGCTAATATGGTAGATTTAAGTAGCTGTGATAGAAATGATAGGGCTTGCAAAGCCTAAAATATTTGCTATTTGGGCCTTTGTAGGAAAAGTTTGTCTATCTATACCTTCTGTTATTATTGCTTAAAAATATTATTCAACACCATGATGATGGCTTTCTACTTTCTAAACCACTTACTTCATGCTTGGTGAGTTGAGCCTATTGCTGAGCTGCAGTTATTCTCTGAAGTCCCTATGGTGCTATCTAGTCTCTCTTAGGTGGAGTCCCTAAATTTTATAAACACGGAGAGTAAGAGTGGAGTGGAGGGGAGAACAGACTAAAATTAAATGAGTTTCAGTTCATTTGACATATCTAAGTTTAACTTTGGACTCTGAAAAATGGTTTATCATGCTTTCTTCTGTTGCAACTTGAACATAAGATTTACAAGTCAGCTTTCCAGCCTGTGCAAGACTTCAGCCTCTTAATGACAAATTGGTTTGTTTCCAGACAGGTGGAGTCCTCTCTCTCATAGAATGTACATTGATTGAAGAGCCTGATGCAAGTGATGATGACTGTAAGTCGCATTCTATTATTTAAAATTACGTTTGGATAAAAAATAATAAAGTGCTATGTTTTTAAATCTTCTATGGTTAAGAGGACCTGTCTAGGAAGGCAGAGGAGATGCTGAGGATAAACTCCCTATAATCATTTACCTGTTGAGCCATTTAACCTGTGAGCATTTCTAAATCATCTTTCAGAATCTACATTCTATTGAAATTGTCTCATGATAGTGACTCTTCAGTGACAGGCAGAGGAGAAAGAGAAGTTGAATTAAAGTGTCGGATTTCCATACATTGTGGAAATTAAACATGAAATAAGGAGACTGGGATCCTAGTCTTGAGTAACCTGCAGCCCTCAGCTTCCTTATCTGTATATTAGCTTCCTGAGGCCTTCCCCATGCTTGTGAAGCAGTGTTTTGCTAAAATAAATTTCTGGACCTGAATGCACCTGGATCATATTAATTGAACTGTATAAAAGCAGCTATTGCTCATATTTTGTATTCATATCTAATTGTTTGATTTCCACATGTTGAAGCCAAAGGTTCTGGGCACATGTTTGGACACCTGGATTTTAAGATAGTGGTGGAGCCTCCTGATGCTGCCTCTTTCACTGTGGTTTTGTTAGCACCTTCACGCCAGGAGAAAGCTGCCTGGATGAGTGACATTAGTCAGGTAAGCAAGTGGCTTTTGCTATAATTTATTTTTAAAAAAAATTTCACAACATATACATGTGATGAGATTTTAAGAATTACTTTATTTTTATTAAAAATTGACCTGTAGCTGCTGTGCTCAGTACTACCACAACTATGTATCTTGACAGGCTATTGATATTTCTCTCTTTCTCTCTCTCTCTCTCTCTTTCTTCTCCTCCTCCTCCTCCTCCTCTTCCTTCTCCTCCTCCTCCTCCTTCTTCTTCAAGTTACCATTTACTTGAAATGCAGTAATTGTATTTTAGTTCCTGGATATTTTTTAGCAGCTGCAAATATAACCACTGCAATGAATAGTATTGACGTTGTCCCATTAGTAATAAATTCACCAATGTCTTACTTGTTTGTTTCTGATGTAGGAAAGTGGTGAGAGGTATAAAAACAGCCAATGAGGGCTGAGGTGAGAAATCACAAACTAGAATCAAAAGAGACACTGTAGGATGAAATCTGAAAATGAGCTCCTGTATTTCATGTAGGAAAATTAGGGAGCAAAATCGCCTGCCTTCCTAGATCAGCTAAGCCCAATGAGCGAATTGCAATGTTTATTCAGGCAATGATATCCTTTGGAAATATGTCAAAACTGGTCATGATTGGATTCCCAAATTCAAGCTCCACTTGAAATTTGGCTCTGTTTGCTAATATGGGGGAGGGGTAATGATTCTGTGTAAGGAAAGTGCTAAAATTAAGCTTGAGCATGATGTAATGGTGAGTACCTGTAGCTATGGGAAGGCTGAGGCAGGAGGATTGCTTGAGCCCAGGTGTTTGCACCCAGCCCACAACATAGTGAGACTCTGTTTCTATAAAACAATAAAGGCTTGAGTTAACTCTCAGAGTTGTTAACTCAAGAAGATTGAGGCAAATGGAAAAGGCATACACTGTAGGTTTCATTGTATTCTTTTTTTCTAAAGAGCTCTAGTAATTTATAGATACAACTGAGGTGGAGATGTATTGTATCATGGTTTTTTGGCTATCTAAGAAATTTTTCTTTTTATTGGTGCATTATAATTATTCATGTTAGTGGGATTTGTTATTGCACATTCACAGATTCATACAATATAACGATATAATCTGTCCAGTGTGTTTCCTAGGACTTCCCCTTTCTTTCTCCTCTTCCCTCCCCCATCCCCTTTCTTCATCCCACTGGTCTCTCATCCATTTTCATGATACGCCTTCCTTGCCACCAACCTGCTTTCCCCCTTTTACTCTCTAGTGTCCACATATAAAAGAAAACATACAACCTTGATTTTCTGAATTTGGCTTATTTTGCTTAATATGATTTTCTTAAGTTTTATCCATTTTCCTGCATATGACATAATTTCATTCTTCTTTATGGCTGAATAAAACTGCATTATGTATGAATATTTATACATACATATATATGTATAGATAAAGAAAATGTGATATCCACTTATCCATTTATGGACACCTAGGCTGGTTCCGTAATTTCACCTATTGTGAATTGTGCTGCTATTAACATGTGTATGCAGGTCTTGCTATAGTATGCTGACTTTAATGCTTCAGGCTAAATACTGAGGAGTGGTATAGCTGGGTTATATAGTTGTTTCATTTTTTTGAGTGATTGAGGGGGAAATAGAGAATCAATGACAACAGTAATTTTTATTTGTTAAAGAAGTTTGATAGTCCTAATCTCATTTTATCCTTACTATGGGAGTCTGAAAGCAAACAGAAAATTATTAGTTCCATTACACAAATGAGAAACCTGAGGTCTAGAAAGCTAAATAGCTGTCAAAAGTTATATAACTGTATTGATATAGGACTAAAATTTAATCTAGGTCTTCTTTTTAGTACTTTAAACATCCTATGTAAGGATGTCTTATGTGAAATTTTTACTTAATAACCCTTTGATTGCTTTGATGGTGAATAACTAGAACTCATTTCTTATCTGGCTGACAAAGGAATGAAATATAGGATCTTTCATAATTTTTCATGCATAATTACATCCTTTTGATAATTCATTAATACTTTAATTAGCTCTATGCTACATCAATCAATAGTTCATTAGTAGTTCATTAAGTCTGTCCATATTTGTGATACATCTCTTACCTAATGAGTCTCTGGATCATTCATTGATTTAAAGAAAGATATCCAAAGTTTTACCTGCTCCAAGGATCCAGATGAGTCCTTCTTTCTACTTCGACTACATTTGGAGGCAGAAGTGTTCAACTTCCTCCTTATTTCCCAACTTACTATGGCTAAAATGCTGCCTAGCCAAAAAAAAAAAAAAAAAAAAAAAAAAAAAAAAAAAAAAAAAGCTACATTTTATCTGCAGTTAACAGAAACTAACAGAAAGTTATCTTTATGATTGACAGTGATATCATTCCATGAAATTTCTATCTTCAATAGAGCCTTGACATTGTGTGGCTTTGATTCTTGTGGTTTTTTGTTTGTTTGTTTGTTTTTATGTAACAAATGTATTTATGCAGTGATACAAAGTGGCAGGTACTATTTGAGTACTTGTGATGTATCATGAGCAAAACAGGCAACAATAATAGAAAATTCCCTGACCTTGTGTAGCTTACAGTCTAGTGTGGGGAAGACCAAAAAAAAATAGACAATAAATGTAGTAAATGAGTACACACTGTCAGTGGTAAGGTAGGTAAGGACTGGGTGACTGGAGGCAGTGTGGCTTGGTATACAGCTCTAGCATGGTGCACCATCTCATTCTGAAAAGACATTTAAGCCAAGAATGTAGTAGGTATTGGGGCTACCATGTGGACATATGGATGACTTTTCTGGAAAGTTGTTCCAAAAAAACAGAAGCATTGATTTCAAAGAGCTGAAAGCAGAAGAATGATGCATATTTTGAGGGATACTTGAAAGACAGCATGGCTGAATTAGAGCATGAGAGGAAGAATAGAAATAGTCAAAGAGGTAGTAGGGGCCAGATCACGATACGTTCTACTCCAGTGAAAAGGCTTTTGCTTCTACTCTGAGTCAGATGAAAGCTGTTGAGGGTTTGAGTGGAAGCATCCCATGATCTGACAGCATTTTTTTTCCTGTTTTTTAGTATTGTGAATTGAAGGATATTCTACCACTGAATTATACCTTCATCCCTTTTCTATTTTTTGAGACAGGATTTCACTAAGTTGCTGAGGCCAGCCTCAAACCTGCAATCCTCCTCGTCAGCCTCCCGAGTGTCTGGGATTATAGGTGTGAAGCCACCAGGCCTGGCCTGATTTAGGTTTTCAAATGACCACTTTAACTGTGGTGATGATCATAGCCTGAGGGAGAGGAGCAAGATTAGAAGCAGGGGACAGTGGGTGAGAGGTCTACTGCAGTCATGCAGAGAGAGGTTTGAAAACTCAGACCAGCGTGGCAGGGGTGGAGCTGGAGGTAAGGGTTCTGGTTCTGGATTCATTTTGAAGGTTGAAGAAGCAGAGTTTTACTATGGATTAGATCTGGGACACAAGAGAGAAAGAAGAGTCAAGGATGACACCAGAGTTTTTGGCCTGAGCAACAGCAAGACTGAAATTGTCATTAACCAAGATGAGAAAGTCTGCTGGGGAATGAGATTTTGGGGTGAAAATCAGTTTATTTTTGGATATGTTGAGCCTGAGAAGTCTGTTAGACCATCAAGCTGAGTTATTAAATAAGTAGTGCAACACAGAAGCTAGTGTTTAGGGAAGTGGTCCAAGTGGGAGACTTTTCATCATTCAGGTGGTATTTAATAAAACTGTGAGATGAGATCACTAAGGAAGGAAGTGTAGGTAGAGTTGAGAAGGGGACCAGGAACTGAGAGAGGGGTCAGGAAGAACAGCAGATGGAACCAGTAAGGAGCCACCAGGACAGCAGGAAGACAGCCCAGAGGCGACGTTGTCATGGAATCCAAGGGAAGAGGATGTGTTAAAAAAGGAGTGGCCATGTATCAATTGCTGCTAAAGGCTGGGTGGGGTGGCCAGTGTTCTGGGACACTTGGTTTTTGCTGGTGTGGGGTTTGAATGGTGGGTGGTAAGGGCAGATTGTTTTGCTATTGATTGAACCCAGCTTGCTGCCCAGCGGCCTGCATCTCAGCTGACTTGGTCCTCTGCTTAAGGCATTTTCACATTATGGGGGAAATATTCATGGAATTTTTAAGCCTCTCAAGTATATCTTTGGACACATTTATTATTAATAAGATGATCCTACTGAATGCTTAGAAATGTACTGTTTAATATTTTATTGTGCATATAGAAAAATAAGGACACAAAAGTGAACTAGAAATATTCCCTACACCCAGCATACTAAAATGTTTACCACAGTGTTTTCCACAGGTAGCCTATTTTAGCTGGACCTGAGGAATTCTATTTAAATGTGGGTTCCTGAACCCATATTCCAGATGCCGTTCTAAACTTCCCCTAGGTTTAGCAAGCTCCATAGATCATTATTGCACAATTAAATTAAAGAACTTCTGCCCTGAAGAATGATTTCCAACTTTAAGGCCCTAATAACACTGCCATAAAGAAATAACTTGAGTGTGTGTACACACCACATTTTAACTTTTTACCTCATTTACTTCTTTCTGTATTCCCAAAAACGTCTTCACAGTGGTTTCTCTAATAGCTATATATATCTGTTCATGCATATAAATGTGTGTTTATACATGTACATGTATATAGTCTACCATATTAATTTACTACTTTCATATCTTTTCCAAATACTTGAGCATTGAACTATGAGCTGTTTCCAGGTTTTAGAGTTAATATGTAATGTGGTGTTAGATATCTTTATGTGGGACTTTTTCTCCCTTTCAAGGTCCCTTGGTATACATTCCCCAAAGAGTATAAGATTGGCATGGAGGGCATGATCCCGTCCACGATTTCATGATTCAAGATTTAACAGAGTGTTAGGATACTTTAGAAAAAGTGTAACTCATCATTTCACTACCTCATTAATAAGGTATTGATGTTACTTTCTTCAATAAGGTATCTATGTTACTTTCTTCCACATCCTGCCAGAGCTGATTTGTGTCACATTTATCACATTTTCTCATTTAATGCGAAAATGGTTTTGCCTTCTAGTGGTTTTAACTTACATTTCTGTAATTATTGAGATTAACATTTTCACTATTTCTATTTCTTTTCTGTTTATACAGATGAATATCAATTCATTATAACTATTTGTATAGACTGGGGAAATGAACATTTTCTTTCAATTTAAATTATGAATATGTTTTCCCTTATTTTATCTTTTACATTTTTTCACTCTTAATTTTTCTAGATCTTAACTTTTGTATTGTACTGTATTACACTAATTACACCTGGTTCTGTTTTATAAAAAATAATTTTAATTGTAGATAGGCACGATATCTTTTTTGCTTTATTTTTTAATGTGGTGCTGAGAATCGAATCCAGTGCCTCACATGTGCTAGGCAAGCCCTCTACCACTGAGCCACAACCCAGTCCCACACCTTGTTCTTATTTAAGACAATGAAGTTACTGAGTATTGATAACAGTTTCACATAAGGAACTTTGCAAAATTTAAGATTTCTGACTTTCCCTCTCTAATTTTAAGAAGGAACAATAACTCGAATGATTAATTACTCCTTTAGTTATACCAGTAAGGCCATAATTAACAGTTGGCACCTCCAACAACACATGCAAATGGCTAATGGTCTTAACCATCAGCTCTCTCCCTTTTCATCTATTTATAGGGAAAGATCAGAGGCTGACCATTCATTTCAATGCAGTGCATTCATTTGCACTTGTCTTACCATCATAAATAATGGTGTGTTAAATGGATTTTGCTATAATTATGAGTATTAACTAAAATGTAGAGTTAAAATTTACCCTTGAATTTCTTGGTTTGGGCAGGAATTCTGTATTTTGTGCCGAAAGTTAGACCTATGTAGATAAATTTGTAGCACACTGGACATGCTTTCTCCCTTAAAATAGCTGCTCTGGAATCAATAGAGAATTTTCTACTTTAACATAAAAATGGTGAATTAAAAGAAAAATTGAAGCTAAGTTTTCTTCCTGTTACTTAGAGTTATTGAGAAAGCAAAAAATATGGTGACACAGTGGACCACTGACCTTTGGACAGGTACTGCCTTAAGCAAGTCTCTTGAATACCTGTTCTGGAGAAGTCATTCTCAACACTTGTCCAAGGACCAGTTCCATCAAAATCATCTGTGGTTTTTGTGAATACACATATTCTCAGACCCATCATAGTTATTTAAAAACTGAACTATACTATCCATGACCTGGAATTGGCTTTTATCATGCAATTCATTTCAATGTTTCTTATACTTGACATAAAGTCACTATGACATTAAACATATCTGACACCCTGCTTATTTTTATATTTCTTAACTCAAGGAACTGTATTCATTTTCCTAAGGCTTCATCATTTCTACCCAACAACCAAGGTACATGCATATATAATCATGAACAGCCATCCTTTGGTATCCTTGAGAGATTGGTTTCAGGACCCCCAGGATACCAAAATCTGAGGATGCTCAAGTCTCTTATGTGAGATGGTGTAGTATTTACATGTGACCTACACACAGCTTCCTATATACTTTAAACCATCTTTAGATAACTTAAGGATGTAAATTCTGTGTAAATAATTGTTGTATTCTGTTGTTTATGGAATAATGATAAGAAAAAAGGTTTATTTATGTTCCATACAGATATGATCTTTTTACTTTAATATTTCTTGTTCACAGTTGGTTGAAATGATGGATGCCAAACCTAGGGACACAGAGAACCAATCACATCTTCTACTCCAAGTATATTCACATATATATATACACACACACATGTATATGTATGTATGTGTATATGTATATAGCATATATGAATTCTATTGTAGTTTAGCTTTTTTCTAGAATGGCACTTTTTCTTCAGTGAAGCTTTACTCAGAGTCCCAAATGGAAGTGAGATAAAAGTAGAATGCTCTGGTTGAAGTAGAGTTTGGTGGATTCAGAGCCCAGAAACCCATTTTCTTTTTTCATGCTACACTGTCCTTGAACCCTATCTTGGGGAAAAGACCACATGTTAAAAACCACTCCTCTATTACAATATCATCTATTTATTATCTATCTGTCCATCCATTCATTCATCCATCCACCATCCATTCATCTCTCTATCCCATGGATGCATTAGAGTTTATGTGCCAGGTTCAAAGATCTTTTTACATAACTAAAATATGACTTCTCATTACAAGATTTTATGGGCTTCAGTTCAGACTGCCTATATATTTAGTTCTCCTGAAACTTGAATGTAAGAATTTCTCTTTATTCCCGTTGAAAATAATTTTGATGTTTTATGCAGTGAATTAGATTTGTGAATGAGACCAGACACTGGATATGAGATGTACCAAAATGGTCCCATAAATCTCTCTCTCTCTCTCTCTGGATATAAAAAATTAATCTCAAGTTCCAGTTCTGGCAGTGAGAAAAGTTAAGCTGATATAGGTCTCCTGAAGCTACAAAAATAGAAAAGTTTAACACAGAGAACCAGTAAAATAAAAAAAAAAAAATACATAGGTAATATCTACCCGTAGGAAGGGAATCTCTGGTTACCAGAAACTAGAGAACTTAAAGCCAAATCAGAAAGGTTGTAAACCAAAGACTTAGAGACTTGGGAATCATTTTAGGTTGGAAATTGGCCCCAAGCCCTAAGAGCATTACATATAAAAAGAGTAAGAGACAGCCCTGGGCCCATTAAAGTAATTGAGAATCTCCATTTAAAGCCTGGACATTGGAACGCTATTCTCTTGAGAGTGAAACAAAAACTTAAAATTCTACTCTTTGGCCCCAGGAAAGAAATAAGGGTGTTTGTCTTTGTCTGGAGTTCTGAATTTTTAAAAATCTTCTTTTAAAAGATGGATATATTGCTTGCCCATGGATTTGAAATTCAGATTTACAATATTCACATAGTGTGAAAATTTCAAACTGAGAAATTACTATATAAAGAACTTTCCACTGTTGAAATTTCAAGAAACTTGTAGAAGCAAACAAAAATCCACTCTGCTGGGAATGCTTCTGCATACCAGGGCTCATGACTTGGCTCAAACATACTCAGAAATCCTGTGAGTAAATGCCTATCATGAGCAAGAGTCTGCTGACATAGGGAACAGATGAATTAGCATGGTAAGAACTTCAGATAATAGGATGACAAGTTCTAGAAGACTGTAGAATAAGAATGCTTAAAATATAATAACATAATGAAAGGAATTACGACAGGAAGAAGCAAACCAAAAAGAAAGCATTGATCACTGTGTAGAAAGGACAAGGATAATCTGTCAAAAAACCAAATAGAAAAGTCTAAAAATGGTAGCTGGGCATGATGGCTCACTCCTGTAATCCAGCTACTTGGGAGGGGCAGGAGGATTGTAAATTCAAGGCCAGCCCAGGCAGCTTTGAACCCTGCCTCAAACTAAAATTAAGAAAGGGTTGACAATGTGTCTCTGAAGTAGAATGCTCTTGGATTCAATCTCCAGGTTCAAAAAGAGAGAGTGTGTATGTTGCAGGGAGGGAATGGAGATGTAACTCTGTAGCTTGGTGGTATAGTGTTTCATGCACAAAACTCTAGGTTCAATGCCCAGTATCGGGGAAAAAAAATCTAAAAATGGCAACTATAGACATTAATATTACAAATTCATTGGAAATTCATTAAAAACAGCAAGATCAATCACAGCTGGTGAGAAGATTAACAAGCAGGCAATAGGTTCATAAGGAAATTACGTAGCATACAACAAAGAGAAAGAGATGAAAAGGAGATTCAGGCATAGAGAATAGACTTAGAAAGTCTAAGATAAATCTAATGGGAATTCCAGAAAGAAAGATTTGAGAGAAGAGAGAAGATGTAAGCTTTAAAGTTAAAATGAGTAGGAATTTTCAAAATAGATGAAAAATGAGTCTTCATATTAAAGAAGCATAAGATTCCAAGCTGCATATACTCAAATAAAACCTCATCTAGACACATGGAGGTGAAGCTATAGAAGACCAAACACAAAAAGAAAAATCTTAAAGATAGACAGATTACCTATGAAAAAATAATAGAAAGGTAGAAACTTTTTCACAAGGAGAATATAGTCATTATATCTTTGAAAGAGCAGAAAAATGGAAATTTCTTGAATGTATATATATGTGTGTGTGTGTGTGTGTATAAAAGCTTGACTAAATAAACTATAATATGTACGTTTAAATTTGCATGTTTAATATGTCTGTTTAAATCATAGGCTAGGGCTGCGCTATAGCTTGGTGGCAGAATGCTTGTCTAGCATGTGTGAGACACTGGGTTTGATCCCTAGCACCACATAAAAATAAACAAATAAAATAGCCGGGCGCGGTGGCTCAAGCCTGTAATCCCAGGACTTAGGGAGGCTGAGACAGGAGGATCGCGAGTTCAAAGCCAGCCTCAGCAATGGCGAGGCACTAAGCAACTCAGTGAGACCCTGTTTCTACATAAAACACAAAATAGGGCTGGGGATGTGGCTCAGTGGTCGAGTACCCCTGAGTTCAATCCCCGGTACCAAAAAAATAAAATAAAAATAAAAAATAAAAATAAAAGCATGCTGTCCATACACAACTACAAAATTTTTTTAAAAAATCATAGGCTATATAGTAATTAAAATGATGAGTGAATGATACAGATTAAATTAAATAAATCAAAAGGCAATGTTGGATTAAAAAAAACAAACATCTGTGTAACAAAAAAAAATATAGTTTGTGCTGGGATTGATATCAAGGATGCTTTACCACTGAACTATATCCCCAATCCTTTTTATTTATTTTTTAAATTTTGAGACAGAGCCTTGCTGAGTTGCTGAGGCTGGCCTTGAACTTGCAATCTTCCTGCCTCAGCTTCCTGAGTTGCTGGACATGACAGGCATGTGTCACTGTGCTGGCAATTTTAAAAATTTAAATAACATTGTATATTGCAATGGGCAAATACATACATATATAGTAAAATAATAGAAGGAGATAAGGAATGATGAAAGGGTACTATTAGCTTTAGGATAGTGGTTATTTTTTTTATTAGTTTATTTAATTGCATTTCAAGTCATAGCACATATATAGAGCTCAGTTTTTCCATTTCTCTGGTTGCAAACCAGATAAAGTTACACCAATTGTGTTTTCATACATGCACCAAGGGTAGTGATGATGATCTCAATCAACCATAGGATAGTGGTTATTTCTGTGTTGGAAAGAGCCTAGTGGAATAACAGAAGAAGGGACTTTTAGCTGTGTTAGTAGTGTTTTTATACCCTTAGAAGAAAATAGTTGATCTAGAGCAAATATGGCCAAGTGTTAGTATTAGTTAAGTCTGTGTTACTGGAAAATGGATGCCTCATTCTTTTCTGTATATTTGAATTATTGCATAACTAAATATACCAACATTAAAATGAAAAAATGTCTACATTTATTTCTTTTTGTCTATATCTCTTAGTTTCCAAATTATGAATCCCTATATTTGTGAAGGGAGAGAGGTAAGGAAAAAAATGAAGACCTCCTCCATTCTATTTCTTAGATGAATAGTGATTTTTACAAAATAAATATCTTAATAGGATAAAACTCCTTCTTTACTCATCTTTTTGTGATAGTTAATTTTTTGATGTTAAGTATTATTTTCCTTTTCAATTCTCTTTTATGTGATTACATGTTTTTTAAAGAAATTGCTATTTCACCTGAAGAGGCATTCTAAAGTGTATTCATATTAGATGTAAAAAGAGAATGAATTATTTTCTCTTTGCTCTTTCAAATTTCATGCAGTATTCTGCCTGAGCTGTTTCCATGTAATGTTGTGTTTGATCAAAAATATCTCCTTGTGTCTCTTCTGTTTCTCTTCTGCAAAGCTTTCCCAGGTCCTGAGTCTCTGAGCTCTGGATGGCCACAGTACTAGGTGAGGGAGGAAAGAGGAAATAACTTGCTTCTTATGCCAGGGGAAGAAAAGAAAGATCAGTTTTGGCTCTGTGGAGTGGGCTCATCTCTCAACTGTTGGCATTTGGCATCGAGGCTGCTGTGGTTACTATGGAAGCAAACTGTCTCCTGGGTAATTGAACAAAGCAGATTGATCTGGAGACCCCTTTCCTCTTGGTTCCTTCTTTCAGGAAGCAAGAGCTGGTCCTTGTCTGGTTTCCAGGAGGTGGATGGGCAAGGACCATCCGCAGAGGATTGTTTTAAGGTACCCTGGCTGTGGATCCACAGCTTTGGTGACTTTAGGAATGCTCTGCCTTTTCCTTCTGTGACTTGGTACACAAGATGTGAAATACTGTTGGAACTCATATCCAGGGATGTTATTTGCTGAGTTTCCAGATTCAGTACTCACTAAATTCCTATGATCCCCATGGGATCTGCAGCCCTAAGAAAGAAGAGTTAAATTTCTGTCTTCTAAGCTCCGATCCAGGATGCGGCATTCTTTGTGACCTAATCTCTGCCTCCAGCCACCTCCTGTGCCCACCCTCTCTTCTGGACTTCATTTGAACAGGGTGCTTGTCTCTTTGGAGCTATATGGGAGCTCTGGGCTGAGTGTGTGTGGTCTCAGCACATTCTCACCTCTGTTCTTGTTTGTATAGTCATCCTAGGACTATTGTCTGTGTAATTATGCCCTTTGCTTAGAATGTTAAGGGAAACTGAAGTGACGCTGTTCATTTTCCACAGGTCTCACCAAACACCACCTCTCCACTTATCCAGTTTCTGTGTGGATTACCCAAGGGGCACCCTCATGGTGTCCCAGCGACATTGAGGGTAGAAAGAAGTCTAAGGCATAGCTAGGAAGGTCCCTGGAGTGAAGTACCCCTTCTTCCGCTCTGGTTATGTACGACCTCTTTTCTCATAAAACCTTTTTCTCCATTATCTACCCAATTGTACTGCATAGCTTGATAAGAACAGAAATAATGATAATCCACTTTTGTTTTGGGGAGGGAGGTACTAGGATTGAA
Source organism: Geosciurus inauris (assembly GCA_004024805.1). Lineage (NCBI taxonomy): Eukaryota > Metazoa > Chordata > Mammalia > Rodentia > Sciuridae > Geosciurus > Geosciurus inauris. Next base: position 25,739 of record PVHX01010958.1, read on the forward strand.
CTCAGGGGCACTCAACCACTGAGTCACATCCTCAGCCCTGTTATGTGTTTTTATTTAGAGACAGGGTTTCATTGAGTTGCTTAGTGCCTCACTGTTTAGCCGCTGGGATTACAGGTATGCCCTGCCATTAATCTACCTTTTTTTCCATTGAAAATAGGAAAGTGAATTTGAAACGACTTGCTTTACCTTTGAAGCTCCTTCCTATATTCTTATCCCTCATTTCCCAGCGCGTAACTCAGTGACTGTCACATAGTCCTTAATAAATGCAAATGTAAGACAATCTCCTGTGCCATATCATGAGTACATCTTCTTGGTGCTTTTGAGAGTTCAAAAGATAGACTGATTTTGGTTAAACTCTGTGTCATTCAAAAGACAACTGGCCATATTTCATTACTTTTAAATATATTCGCTTCTGAAAAATTTAAAATTGCCTCACAACAGTGGTCATCTTTGGTTTTTTCCTTTTTTCCCTTATCTTTGTTTTATTCAGTAACTCATCAGTTTTTGTTATTTTTCTCTTCAAAATATTCATCTCTACCCCTTCCTCTTTATTCCTATGATCTGCCTCATAGGAAGCCTTTACTGACTCAGAATATTGCTTTGATAATCTCCATTCCCCATTAATTCCTCCCCTTTTTCCAATGAATACCTCCACAAGACCAATGTAGGTCTTTCAAAATAAAGCAGGTGCTTAGAAACCTTCAGTGTCTTCCCATCTTCCAATTCCAGATTCTCGGGGCTGGGTTTGTAGCTCAGCGGTAGAGCGCTTGCCTCGCATGCGTGAGGCCCTGGGTTCGATCCTCAGCACCACATACAAAGCAATAAAAGAAAGACATTGTGTCCATCAACAACTAAAAAATTATTAAAAAAAAAAAATTCCAGATTCTCGTTCCCAGAGGCTTGCTTCTTCAGCCCTCTCTTACTTTCTTCTCCATTGTATATGCAGGCACTAGCCAGCCTCATCTTTTCTGTCTTCCCTCTCTCTTTCCACTGTGGGCCACTGATGTCTATTTCCATCAGGCCCTGACTGAGTACTCTCATATACAGGTGGTGTGGCCTTTTTTCAGACCTAAGGATACCTCACCTACTGGCAGCTTGGCTCACTGGTAAAAAACTGACTACATAACTGCACTTTCAGGACTTTGGGGAGAATATCATTTCCAACTTCCTGCTCGCAAGACTCATATGAACTAGTGAAGCATCATTTATCCAGCCTGCAGAAGACAGTGTGGATCCTTTTCTAGAGAGTAGGAAACCTGTGCTTGGAACCAGACCAACTGAAGAAGGATGGGGCTCTGGATTACATTCTCTGGGGCCCACCACTGGGGATGTTCATTTGGAATTTCACATTTCAAGCACTGTTGAGGAAGTTTACAAAATGGTTTTGGTGAATCTTACAGTTACTTTAAAGATATTATTGAGGACCTCATTTACTACATTATTGAATATTTTCTGTATGAGAATCCGTAAGATTTTTTCTCCTTTGGTCTCAGACTTGGATTAATTGAACTGCTAAACTGTGAATCTTGTAGCTAATCATGTGTCCCTATTTGTGTTGGCTGCTCCATAGTCCAACTAATTTTGAGGCCTACTTATCCTAAGTGTTCCCAACATAAAGAATGTATGTGGCTATAGTCCAGGCTTCATCCTACCATTGTCCAGATTCCCTCTGATCTTGACCTATGTCTTATTATATGTATTTTTGTAATCTCCCTTGTGGGAATAAGATGGGGTATAAATTCACATATAAGCATATCTAACCAAATTAATAGCTAGCTACATTTATTATTTATTTATTTTATTTTAGTGGTGCTAGGGATTAAAACCAGGGCCTTGCATATGCTAGGCAAGTGCTCAACCACTGAGCTACTCTTCATTCCTTTTTATTTTGAGACAGGGTCTCAATAAGTTGCCCAGGCTGGCCTTGAACTTGAGATCCTACTGCCTCAGTAGGAGATCCTACTCCTGGATTACAGGAGTGCACTACCATGCTCAACAACCATAATTATTTATATAAAAACATAGTTCAAAATTATTTATAGGTATTATAATTTAAGGAAATATATTAAAGGGAGCTTTAAAATATTCTATTCTATTTCTATAAGTTAGAATTCTTTATACCTAGTAGTTGAAACACTAGCATAAGGTGTGAGGAAAAGAAATTTTAAGGAAAAGCAAATATGAAAATGGTTAACAGACTGCATCGACTGACAAGTCAGGGAACTCGAATGATATTCTAATACACATTCACTCTTTTATTGGACATTGGGTAAAATATCCTCAAATCAGGACCTATAAGAGGTAACATTGCAATCAGCTTCTTTGTACCATTGAATTGCAATCACAAAGCACTACATGGTATCCTAGTAACTAGAAGCAATTTCTGATTTTAAAAATTGTTTACATTTTTTTTCATTTTCCTGTTTTGTTCAAAGAAAATATTTATAATTCAAAACAAATCCTTTTCTAACTCAAAGTCATTGCAGAGGAAAATTGTAAAATTAATTGGGCACAGGAATAAATGAAGAAAACAGGAAATTAGCAAAAGTTCCTGATTTCTCCCCTTAGAAAAAAAGATGTTACAGGGCTTTAAGCATGCCAAAAAAACAGTAGAAATTACACACTGCCCCCTCACCAACCCAACATGGTGCCAATAGAAACTGCTAGACAAACTAGTGAAATGTGGGAATTTATTGGCAAAAAGATACCTGAGAAGTGGGCACAGACGTGGCTAGTGAGATAAGATGACTTCCATCCAATGAAAAGGCACCATTTTCAATCTGACTACTCTATACTACCTCTGGTGGCAGAAAGTGAATTTAATAGGGACCATCACAATCCATCAGAAAGTACAAACCTTCCAAAGTCCTGTCGGAATTACCAGAGACTTGTTATGATGTGACATCATGATCAGAATTGTTGGGAAACCACTCCGAGAAAATATAGCTCTTATATCTATTCACAGTATTTGTCAGGCATTTGGTTTATGCATGGCTTTTGTATATGGATATTGAATCTGTTCATCAATGTGTAATATTTGCCTGCTGTTGCTGCTGGTGTGCGGGTGTGTGTGTGTATGAGAGAGAGAGAGAGAGAGAGAGAAAGAGAGGGAGAAAGTGACATACACAGGTGAGAGATGAAATTGTATTTTGGCTATAAACATTTCTGAGAATATAAGATCTGTCTAAATTTTCGTGTGGGTTTTAATTGCCTATTTTTTTTTTAATTTCACAGTGTGTGGACAATATACGATGTAATGGTTTAATGACTATAGTGTTTGAAGAAAATTCCAAAGTTACTGTGCCACATATGATTAAGTAAGTGCAATAATCTTTTCCCTCGCATTTTTTTAAATGTTTATTTTTTTTTTAGTTGTAGGTGACAGAATATCTTTATTTTACTTTTATGTGGTGCTGAGGATCGAACCCAGTGCCTTATGCGCGCTAAGCAAGCACGCTACCACTGCGCCATAATCCCAGCCCCTTCCCTCGCATTTTAATCAATATCAAAGATTTGGCAAAGAATGTAAAACCTTGAATAAAATAGTCATTTCAAAAGGATTCTGCTTCTTATCGAGAACGTTTTCTGACAGTCATGTGATAATTCATGCTATGCCATTATAAATAGTAAGGCAATCAAAATGGTTTTTCAGATCTGTAGTTTATTGACTCACAGCATAGAAAAAAATGTTTTTTATACTGTCACATATTCCTTCACTCAGGACAAAATCCTATCAAGATGTTCAAGTTTAATATAAAACATTGAAGTAGTGACAGCTAGGTCAGAGTGTGGACCAAAGTGTGGCTGACATACATGGCATTCTCCAAATGGGCATGAATCATATTGTTCAGATTTGGCTGTGGAGATACATTTAGACTTTCAACACACCTAGCATGAATCAACTGGCTTGGCCATGATACCTTCTGCCTCCTGCCTGTATCTGCTTTGGCCCAGAAACTATTGACATAGGGCTTCTATCCTGCTCTGTAAGTGTCTCAGCAAAGCAAGTCTTATATTTTAAAGGGATCCCTAAGAACACTGTAATTGAAACTGAGAAGTTACATTGATAACTATGTGCTAGAACTATGTATTAACATTTTTGTATCTATATACTATTTTGTTTTCAAATTCAGAAATTGTTTTGGGAGTATTTTGAAGAGGACCAAATTGTTCCTTGCTCTCATTTTTTTTTTTTTTTTGATTGTTTGCTTTCCCAGTTCCAAGAGTAAAGTGCATTTAAAAAAGCCATTTGGTTATATCTTGTAAAACAAAAATGTTTTTTGAAACTAAGAACATGTTTGTCTTTCTTTCCTTCTTGTGTGGATATTTTGAGGTCTGACTTGTTTATGCTGAGACAATAAATAACATTAACTTTAGAAGGATAACTTTCCTCTTCTGACAGGTATTAACTACAATTAGCATGATCCCTGTGGTACAAGTTCAAGAACTTGTTGCATCAGATGAAGTACATAATAGTAGTATGAAAATAGCTACAGAAAAATATCATTCAATTAAGGAATGATATAATTTTAAATTATTAGTCAAATTTTAAAATATTTTGGGAAGGGTCATTTTAAAACTCTATGGCAAAAATTCCTTTTGCACACAATACTTTTATAAGTTTTTAATGTAGTATTTAAAACATTTTGATATAAAACTTTTGTAAGTTTTTAATGTAGCATTTTTTAAAACACCAGATTATTTAAAAATGTGTGATGCTAAGATTAAGAACAAGTATGGTCTATCAAAACAGAAGGTCCAAATCATTACTTAAATTTTGGATTCAAATCATTGGATTAAGATTTTCTTTTCAATTTTTTACCACAGGATTCTAATTTTAATTTTTCACAAAATGATATATATGATTTTTGTTCTTTATGAAAAGTATTGTTTGAAGGTTAGACAGCCATGAAAGTCCAACTGCTTTTGAGACAGATGTGTGAATCAGACAGCAGAGCATAATTATAAGCCCCTGGCCCTAGGGCAGCTGCACATCAACTATACATATATTTTGTTGACTTGGAAAATTAATACTGTCAGGTGTGGTGGTACACACCTGTAACCCCAGCTACTCGAGTGGGAGGCTGAGGCAGGAGGATCACAAGTTTGAGACCAGCCTGGGAAACTTCAAAACAAAAATAACAAAAAAGGTTGGGGGTGTAACTCAGTGGAAAAGGGATTGCCTGGCATGCAGGAGGCGCAGCCTGCCAAATAATAAAAATGATGATGGTGATGATGATGATGATGAAGGAGGAGAAGGGGAAGAAGAAGAAAAATTCAGTTTTGTACCTGACTAGTTGTGACTCTTGTACCCACCACAGCAGTTTTACCAGCATCCATGTCCATTTGTATCACCACTTTCATACAGACTAAAATTTTCTGCCTTTGAGTATATAGAGGTGATACTTAAATGAGTAGGAGCTGCTCTCCTGCTAGGACAAGATCCTGTCTCTTGGGCTACAAGGATTTTCTATTAAAGCTAAGACATCTACACAACACTAGGTGTATTCCTCAGCCAGAGTTAAGTTTCATATATTTATTCTTTCTAGTTCTCCAGCTTATTTGAGCCTGCTTGTCCTCAATCAGAGGAAAGAATATGATTTCTGTATGTCCTTTTTACCCTAAACTCTGTATTTCTGCTTCCCTGTGCATCTGTCTCCCTGGCTATAAGCCATGAAGAAGAAAACAAACAAACCAAAAAATGTCTTTCAGAGTTAAAAGAAAACGTACCCTGTTGTAACCATGTCTTGTTATTGACAAGGCAGCACTTTGTAAGCACTTACTTCCTTTTAAAACTTACCACTTATAATAAATGATTTGGTTTTGATATCTTGCCTAGTGCTTTTTGTGTTTACCAAAAAAGAGTTGCTATAATCCTAGGAGACTTAAGTAATGCATTCTATCTTTCTTGATTGTCCCTGGGGAAATAAATTAAATTCCAGTTCAGTGTAATAAAAGAAAATTAAGTAATTTCACAATATTTAATTTCTTTTTCTTAAAATGAAGACAGTCACAATTTTGAAAGACAGTGGCGTAATTAGCTTAATTTAATTTTATGCTTGTGGCAATGTATTTTTTTCTCCTAGTGTTTTGAATAAACTAATTATAGTCAAAAGATGCAAAGCTCAAAACTATGATTAGAATGCAAAATAACTTACTAGGTGAAAATATCCCTTTAAATGATATCTAATATCTAGCTAAGGCTTTTTAAAAAATAATATTTGACCTCAGCTTTCTTAGAAAATTGAGGTTTTAGGTGGAAAACAATGGGAGAAAAATTGGTTATTTCATGAAACCATCTTTGGACTCAATTGATAGATTCATAAACATCACTCAGGTCTTTTTACAAATAAGAACATTAAGAACCAGAAAAATAAACTTGATTGAGGGTCACATAGTAAGTGGCAGAAAGAGCCACACTATTTTCAACAATCTCAGAAAAAATGCACTTGTATATTTCTAAGATCAATAATATGACTAACGCTAACAGGCCACTCTTAGTCAGTTCCTCAGCAGGAGTAAGCTGATCATTTAAAATGCTCTTTCAGGCCTTCAGAAGAAGCATTTCCACCTGCACTGAGCATGCTTTGGACTGGGAAGTTTCCAGGAGCAAGCTAAGAAAGCTATTGATTCCTTTCTAGTCAAAGGAAATAAATATATAATTTAACATCCCTCGAAGTGCCAAAAGGGCTAATTAAAAGTGCTCACAACAAGCCAACTGATTCGTAGCAGGCAGTTGGCTCACTGAGAGTCATTGGTGCTGTAGAATATCCTTTAATTAAATGGTGAAATCCAGGACTTGGCTGATTGCCTGTTACCATGCGGCAATGAAGGGGAACAAGGGACCTCAGAAGGGGAAGTGAAGGCTACTGGCAGTCTTCATGGTCCACTAGAGAGGCCACCGGTGCAGTGCCCTAGGGTGAGGAATGGGAGGTGGCCAGGGGGTAGGTTCCACAGGACGATAGAAGCAGAGTATCTCAGGGTGGCAGTGGTAGGTATTGTTAGGGGAATCTGTCTCAGGCACTATTTTTTAAATTAAAACATTTTTTAATATTGCAGAATAATGAAAATATAACATGTCACTTACAATTTATGGTTTAAATTGTATTCTGAAATTTTAAATACATTAATAAGCCAGAAAGAATGAAATGAATTGAATTAGGCTTTCAATTCAAGAAGTTAGGGAAAGAACGAGAGACTAACCTGTAGGAAAGTGTAGGAAGGAAACAATTAAGAACAGATAGTAATAAGTTAATACAAAGAACAAAGGTAGAGTTGATAAATTAAAGAGCCAATTACAGAGGCCAAATGCCACATAATATATATTCTAAATTAATATAGTAGTTATATTGATAAATAAATATTAATATAGTAGTTATATTGATAAATAAATAGTAGTTATATTGATAATATAGTGGTTATATTGATACTTGTAATTGGCTCTTAATATATATTCTATATTAATATAGCAGTTATATTGATAAATAGTAGTATCTATGTATTTTCCTCCTCAGTGTGTGTGGGGGTTGTCAACTGCTATTTTTTAAGCATGCTTCTGATACTTTTAAGCACAAATCTGTGTTTTTAGGGTATAAAAGATGCTTTTCCCTTCCTAAAGAGGGCTTTTCATTTTCCTAATAAAATATGGTTGAACTAGAAAGAGAAGGAAGCCACACAGTGAAATGAATTATTATTACATCCTCCACAACTAATTCTGGCCTTCCTAAATTATAATGGTATAAAATATTCCTAAACATACCCGATGTTTTTGTAGCCTACTTTTACACCTGTGTGTCCTGTTAGCAGGTACATCTATCCGTCTTCTCCTGAATGCAGTGGGAAGCTCATGCACCAGTGAATTTATAAATGCTGGAGTACTCAGTGGCCAAGGAGGAAACCTTATCCTGGTTTGGTTAACATGTCCCTGCTTTGCATGTAGGTCTGATGCCCGTCTTCATAAAGATGACACTGACATTTGCTTCAGTAAAACACTCAACTCCTGTAAAGTGCCCCAGATCCGCTACGCCAGCGTGGAGCGCCTCTTGGAGCGGCTGACGGATTTGCGGTTTCTGAGCATCGATTTCCTCAACACCTTCCTGCATACCTATCGCATTTTCACCACAGCCACTGTAGTGCTGGCAAAGCTCTCTGACATATACAAGAGGCCTTTCACCTCCATCCCTGTTAGGTACGTGGAGGTTTGCCCTCCCAGTTCCTGGGTCACTGTCCACATGAACAGCTCAAGTCCTCAGAGCAGCTCCTAGGGCACTGGCTTGATTTTGAGCTCACTATGTGTCCCCTGCCCCAGTAGAAGGTGGTAAATAAAGGTCACACACAGTGTTCCCTAGGGAAGAAGTTGAAAACCCTAAAGTCTCCAAGTGGCCTTTGCTTGCTTTTGATTATTCGGAAGCAGACTATTACTTTAGACCATTCTATTTTTTTTGATGATGTACTTTTCATACTTTAATCTACATCAGAATTAGCTGGAGGAAATGTCTTACTAAATTACAGGTGACTCAGTGGGTCAAGAGTGGAGCCTGAGTTCTGATAAGCACCCCAGACACTAGCTGCTGGTCTTTGCAATCTCAGTTTAGTAATAAGGGTTAGACAATGACTAAAAGTTGTCTCTGTTCCTTTGGCAAATGTATGGCACACATGTGGCATTTAGATTAAAGAAAATACAGTAGTAGAAGTGTGATGGTATCATGGTCTCTAAATGTAGGGAGCGTGTTCTTGGATGACAGATGGGACATCATCATCACTAGGCTGCAATCTGTTAACAGTGTTTACTGTTATTTTCAGGTCACTGGAATTGTTTTTTGCTACCAGTCAGAACAACAGAGGCGAACATTTGGTGGATGGAAAATCCCCACGTTTGTGTCGCAAGTTCTCTTCCCCACCACCGCTGGCGGTGTCCAGAACATCCTCTCCAGTGAGGGCCAGAAAGCTGTCCTTGACTTCTCCCTTGAACTCAAGGATAGGAGCCTTGGACCTGACCACATCCTCGTCATCCAGCAGTCCCACCACCACCCATAGCCCCGCAGCATCCCCACCACCGCACACTGGTAAAGTACCGTTGGATCTTAGCAGAGGCCTCTCTTCTCCAGAACAAAGCCCGGGATCTGTAGAAGAGAATGTAGATAACCCCCGCGTGGATCTGTGTAACAAGCTAAAACGAAGTATTCAAAGAGGTATTATGCAGCACATTGACATGATCACACCTGCTTTTGCTGCCACCTGCTTCCACACCATTCCTTCTGGAACCTTCCCTCGCTTTCTTTACAGCATTCCTACTTCTGCATAGAAAGTAGAATAGATACAATGGATAGTTAGAAGAGAATATCCCTGTAGCTTCCTCTAGCCCTTGTGGAACCAGGAGCAGAATTAGTTTTCCTCTTTTCCTATGGTCAAAGGCTAGCTGTAGGCAGTTGTCAAGGGAGAAATAGTATATCCGGATGATATTAGTGGAAATTTCCCAGAATGTGGTGTAAGGCTGGTTGGCTAAAGAGCTTACCATGATACTTTGTGGAGAGGCAGGTTGTGGGCACCCACATCCATGACCTTGGGCCTCAGCACCTCCTCTGCCTCCATTTCTGCCCAGAGCACCTGTATTGCTCCCAGTCTCTCCCACAAAGATGGCTTCATTTAGTCAAGAGGGCAATGATTCATACCATAGTAGAGGTACAGGGAGAAAAATCAAAGTGAAGATAGTCTCATTTATTCTTGACATGGCCAAAATGGTTTTTTTAAAGTCTGTATTAGAGCATATGATTTTAAATTCTCAAATGGCATTCCATTGCTCTTCAAGGAATGTTCTTCCTTCAAGGTTTTCAGATCTTATGAGACTTCAATGCTGTCTCCCTCTCCAATCCCTGCTCTGCCCAAGCCCCCTCATCTCCTGGGCTTCAGTCACATTGATTTCCCTATTGTGCCTTGGAAACATCTTGCCATTCTGCCCCAGGCCTTTACACTTGTTCTTTCCCTCTGTCTGGGCAGCCTTTCCCCACTTAAGCTCCATGAACTCTACAACCTTGTCTGTCTTGTTCACTTGTTTCCTCGGTGACTCGGCTACTGCCTGGCAGGAAGTAAATTTTTGTTAGATGAGTGAACGAATAAAACACTCAGTGAACTAATTCAGAGTCCTCTGGTGCATTGCTGTATCTTCCTCAGCTTGGTACAAGTGGGGGTTGGAGGAGGCAATCCTAACTCCTTTTAGAATTTAATGTATCTGTGATGCGTATCAACATTGTTTCACAGCCAAATTAGCAAAGACCTTTTTTTTTCTCACTGTATAATATCTGATTTATTTATCGATAACATAAAAATTAGGCAAGGAGTCAGACAAAGTGTCCAGATTTCAAGGAGGATCACCAGATGGGCCTTTGCTTTTCTACCTGCTGGAAGCATCTATGTGCTTTCTCACTTGGATCATTTAAATATGCTTCCTGAGTGAAGCATTTAATGGAATTTTAACGGGAGTGGTTGTCATCATCCACAGTAGCTCCCTTTTTAACAAGAAATTCTTTAAATTGACAAGTTAGCAACTAAGGAGGAGGAAAGGGGGAAGATAATTAAAAAGTCATTAGAACAACAAGCTTCAGCAAAATCACCATGGATTCTTCCCGGAAATAAGGAGGCGATGGCAAGCTATATGAGTGTCTGATGCTCCATCCAGCACCAGGGATTGGGCACCACCATGGAGGGAATGGCTTATTTCCACCTCCCCTGGGGAAAGTGTGGGAGATTTCCAACGTGTAGAAAGTTCTTTCCCCTCCTTTATGGGATTGCAGTAAAGAGAAGGAAAAATCTCAAGGTAAATGTGGATTCTCATGTTCTTTTGAGTTAGGGGAGCTTTAGGGACAAGCATTTTGATGTCAGATGTTAGTGGCTCTGAGGCTGTGGTGAGATAGCTCCTGGGGCTGGGATGAGGTTTGTTGTTCCACATGTGGTGAAGTCATTAAGCGTCTCTGTGCCAAGTACTGTGTGTGCTCGAATTCATAAAGGTAGTGTTTGGTAAATAGGACAGCACCCTGACCCCTCCTATTCTACTTATTTGGATAATATAGATACAACTATAAGGGCAGATGGTACAAGAAGGGTAGACGGAATGCTCTGGAAACAGAAAAGCAAGGAGGGCTTACTTGGCTGAGCAAAATTGGGATGTGTCTTTGACGTGAGCCAAGAAAAATAGACATGAGTGTTGGAAGGAGGAGATGGGCCATCTTCTGGGCAAAGAGCGAAATGTCACCACTAGCCACATTTCCAAGTTCCAGAGACATCATTGCTCCTAAAAGGCCAGCTTTTGTCCTGTTTGGATGTCATGTAGAGCAGACCCTGTTACTAGTCTTTTTAGGGCTTTCTAGTATCAAGTAAACTTAAACGTAACAATAAAATGCTCCTAAAGAGGTTTCCTTTATTTCCTTCTCCATCTCACTGTCTCAACTATTTTCAAATTAAGATAGATTAGTAAGTACATTCACAAAAGAACTCTAGAGTTTTCTCATCTTGCAAAGCTGAGATTATACCCACTGAATAATATCTCATTTCTTTGTCACCCCTGACCCCTGGGAACCACAGTTCTCTCTGTTTTTATGAGTCCAGCTACATTAAGTAGCTCATATGAGTGGAATCACACAATATTTGCCTCAAATGATTTAGAATTAAATTTTCAAGAGTTAATTTATGCAAATTATTCATAGGTTAGAAATGTCATTTCGCAGTTCCAGGTCATGTTAAATGTTGAGGTCCTCCCACCTGGTGATGAGGAAAGGCCAAGATTGTGCACAGGTGGGGTCCATGGCATTTGGTGAAGACCACGGAGCCAAACTCCACTCCAGAGACAGTAGCTCCTCTGCTCCCTGGGCTTCTTAGGCACATCCACCCACTAATACATCTCCCCTTAGCTCTATTTTGACCATCAGCTTTCCCTGAACCCCCCCCAATCCTTCCATTATGCTCTTCATTCCTGTCTACTTTGCTCTTTGTTTCTTTTCCCTTTCTGCAGCTGTCTTTTAATTTCTTTTTAATGCATTTATTTTCCAATGTATACCTAGGAATATTTAAGATGGTAGTACAAAGAGACCCATGGTACAACTGGATTAAAAATAAAATAGTAAGAAAATCAGGCAATGGGGAAAAAGGAAGAAAAGTTATGTGAGGACAGGGGTATGGTTAGTGGTCTTCAGCGGCTGCTGGAGCACCCTTGTGTTTTGTTCTGAGCATCTTAAATGACAGAATAAAGACAGGAATGTAATAAATTACACAATTTATACCAAAACCAGGAATAGATTGGTTGTACAGGCACATCTTTTCTTGTTATTGAGACTTGATAAAGGAAACACTGTGAGTAAAAAACAAGAGCTTAGAATGAAGATTAGGATTGTGGTAGATCTTTGGCGTTCTCAATAGCTGAACAAAGGAACTTAGTTTTTTCTTCTATTCTGCATTGGCATAAGGGCAACACTGGTCATGAATAGCTTTAGGGAAGTCATGGATGACCTCTTCAGCATGTTCTGTGTATGTGTGTACACATGTGCTCTCTGTGGGAGTCAGGAGTGCTGCTCTGTTAACCCTGCTGTCTAATCCTGAAAATTCCAATTGGCAAAGAAAAGGGTGATGCTGATCTGCCTCTAATTTGCAAGTGCTTTGCATATCGTTAACAGTTAAAATTTGGCGAACTTGCATAAGAATCCTGTGCCAAGAGTTTATATATTTTCTGCTCTTCATCTCAGGATGCAGCCTCACCCCATCTCATTGGTAATCTCTCTTTTCCCATGAGGTTCATACCAAGTCCATAGGTCTTTCTGACTGCTATCCACCTAGACAGTTCAGAGCATGCGCTTTGAAGAATGCTAATTTGAAAAATGCTTTGTTCGGTTTTATTGTCGTGGCAATGATAGCGCCAGCATTGTAATATTTTCTGGCAAGAGAACTTGAAATGGCAATTTCCCTCAACATGAGACAGATATAAACATTTTAAGTTAAAAAATAATACAATTTAGTTTTCCCCCAACCTAGTTCCCAAATCTGTTGCAGGTTCACCCAACATTCACTAGCACCCTACCTTCCTAATACCAGGCACCCCCACCTTCTTGTACTCCAGGTGTTTCTAAAAGCTAATATCAGCCCGGCTCAACTTTCACCCAATGATGGGTTCTCAATGAAAATCCAATGGCACGCAAGGAAGGAGAGCCAAAGGGCCACTTGGCTATATCGGGGCCCTACGCAGCGCTCAGACCATGGTGGAGCAACCAGTACCAGTGTCTGTTTCTGTGTTCTCAGTTTGAAAAGTGCCTGCCTGTGGGTTGAATGTGCTCCCGATTTTAGCATTTGTTTGGAGCTCACATCTGCCTGCTCTTCCTGCAGGCAAAGCTGTTTGCCTGGAGCTGATTGAAAGTGAACAAGCCAGAAGGAAGTGCTTTCCCGCCTCACTAGGCTAGCACGGTTCCTTCTCCCTGTAGGTGCCTGTTAGCTAGTGGTGTTCTCTGCTTTCCTGCTCTTTCGGGGCATTGGGGTTCTGTTTGCTTGTCTTACTGGTGAGTTTTTTGGGTTCAGCATATTTCTGACTCAAGATTTTCTCATTGGCCTGAGAAGAATGAATGAATGGCTGGATCAGACCAAGGACATGCATTTGGTATTCTGCTTGCTCTTACAGAGCAGATGCCTTCTATTACTGAGTTTTGATGGAGCTATTTAGAAAATAATAAAACTAACAGCTAAGCACTGATTCTTTTTTTGTCTGCATCTTGCATCTTTGCCAGCTTTACTGTAATTATGTCATTCAAGGAAAGATTCTAACCATTTCCCTTCCGCAGCTCCTTTGAGTTGCTAAAGACTGAAATTGTGGCCATATTTCTAAAGGAGTAAATTATAGGCATGTGTGAAAACGGCTTTATATGAAGTCATTAGGGATTTTGTACAGTTTGTTAGTGAAATCTTGAATGGGATGAAAAGAGAAGTAGTTTAGCTGACCAGAGTAATGAAAATTAGTGGAGGTGAAAATTAGCTTAGATCAGTTGGAGTTAATGAACAGCCTATGGAAAAAGAAATGGAAGAATTGTTAGATCTTTATTAAATTTTTGGTAATGTACGTCCTTGGAAGAACATACACAGGATTATAGTCAACAAGCCAGTGGAAAGGGTAAAGAAATGTCATTAGCAGTAGCCTAAGTGTGACCCCAGAATGATGGACTTTTTAATTCTAGGGATATTAGCTGTAGTAAAGAGGCTCAACAGTTCTCTTAAAAAATTTCCACCTGCTCCTTGTTGATCTGTAGCTATAGCTCAGAGCTACCCAGTAGAACTTTCTGGGAGAATAGAAATGCTCTATACCTGTGCTGTCCAATAGTGTAGTTGCTAGCCACAGGCGGCTACTTAGTGTTGAATGTGGCTAGTCCAAGTGGGCAACTGAAATATTACTTTAATTTTAGTTAATATAAATTTACATAGTTAAATTTGGTTAGTGCTACCATTTTGGACAGTTCATCTCCAGATCCCTAAGAGCCCCCAGAATTTCCTGGGGACAGGCATATTGCTAGAAACTCAAACTTTGGTTGCCTTAAGGGAGTGGCCAAAGTAAAGAAGTAGTGAAGTCCTAATTTTAACCCCATTCTGTTTTATAATCTGAAAAAGACCCTCTTTCTCCATTCCAAGAAAGCCAAAATATTCTGGAGGGCAGGTGGTCCACTGCATACCCCCCGTTCTTTTTAATATCTGTTACTGCATTGGATGGAAGGGACTGGCTAGGGTAGCCAGGGTCAGCCAAGCTCAACAAGGTCAGAAGGACACCATTAGAGAAGATCTGTTTAGTTTTAGTGTCGTTGGCATTCTGCTGGGAAGAATGCCTTGATTTAATACTGAAGTCCTTTAAAATGTAGACTAATATGAAATGGTCATTATCCATAATATAATTTTGCATTTCCATGCATGATACTAACAAGAAGCTTTGGAATTCATGGCCTCGTTATTGAAATTTCTGCTGTTTTCCAGCAGCAGTCCTGGAGTCTGCCCCAGCGGACAGAGCAGGAGTGGAAAGCTCCCCGGCAGCAGATGCCACAGAACTGTCACCTTGCAGGTCCCCCTCAACTCCCCGGCACCTCCGCTATCGGCAGCCTGGAGGTAAGAGCTCAGAAAGGCATTCAAATAGAAAAGTGATTTCTGGTTCTGAATCTCTCCTTTGCCTTACTGTGTTACTGCTCCAATACATTTTAGTATAAGTTGTAAAAATTAATTGGAAACAAATAATGTTACTATAGGACTGAAGAATGGGAAAATAAATGATTAGAGAGTTTATCTTCAGTCTGATGAATGTTTGTTTGTTCTCATGATTGCTTTGTGTTTTGTGTGGAATAAAGTAAATCAAAAAGCTTGTTCTTAGATGATGACTTGTTGAGGAATATTGGTGCTGTTTCACCAAAACGTGGCCAGATTCTGATTCCTTAACATGAGTTCAAGTGTAGTGTATATAAAGAAGCTCATCTGGGATATCGCAATTTGGAGAAACCTTATTAATGACACTCTTACATCTAAAATAAAGTTCATTTGCATGGGACCCCATTATTATTGCTAGAGGCCAAAATTGGTGTGTTTTCCCTATATAGTTATGAAATTTGTAAAGTATGATCCTATAATTTGAAAAATCAGAGAAAAAGGTAGAAATATTTTATCTTCCAGTTTTCCCCACTCACTGCTCAAATAAATATATCTAAGTAACAGTTGTTTTGAAATTTTTTATCCTTTAATCCAATTATTTCAAGTCAGAAGAGAAAATTATACAATTATGAAACAAGATTCACCCCAAGTAACTGAAGTAAAATGCAGAGGCATTTTTTGACTTTCATATTTATGCTTCAGAAGCATTTTGGCCAAAGATAAAGTGTATGGCTCCAAATGGGCATTTCATTTGTGGCCTTAACTGTTGGTGGGAGCTGACTCCAAGAGCAAAGGGTCAGGAATAGGTGTTGGTCAGAAGATTTGCCTTGATGGATATCAGCCTCCAGGGCTTTCAGGCTCCTGGTCAATTATGGATCACTCTGCCATTTATGTGTTTCTAGTGAATGAAAGTGACAAGCTAGACCTTCCTGGCATGTCATGGGACTACATGGAGTTAGCCAAATCCTTTCACTATTCTTAGAGCCTTGGTCAATCCAGGCTTTGACAGCTTCTTGACTGTTGTCATATAGGACAGGTCCCTGGGGTTCATTGCAACATAGAACAATTTGAAGTCAAAGCCCTTGGTAGCAAACTCTACCAAAGCGAGAATTAAATGCTCTTCACTTTGTTACTATTATGAGAGCTGTTTGATATTCTTCTTATGTGTTTATATTCACAATTAAATTTTAATTTACATAAGGATTATTTGAAATTGTCGTCCTTTTCATGGATTAACTAAGCTCCCCTTTTGGGGGGATTCTGGGAATTGAACCCAGGGATGCTCTACCACTGAGAAAGGGGCTCACAAAGATTCTGAGGCTGGCCTTGAACTTGGCATCCTCTTGCCTCAGCATCCCAAATTGCTGGGCTTACAGGCATGTTCCACCCATGCCTGGCTAACTACGCCCTTTGTTCCCTGATATGACTAAATTATATAGATAGGAATATAGGAAGGAGGCTGAAATCTGTGATAATGTGGTAGATCCAAATGGGAGACAGTATCACCTATTTTCTCATTGTCTAGCCAATATTTAGCCTCTTCACCTACTTCCCGCCTGCTTTTGTGCTTGCATTAAGCAGTGCTTTACCTCTTTATTTAATGCATGCCTGTATAACTTCAGGATCAAGCTACTAAAAATTTTTCAGATCAGAATCATTGCAGAGTGTTTCCACTAAAAGCCTAAGGGAGGAAAAATGGCAAGGTTGCATCAGCATTATCAAAAACAGACTCAGAAGTGAAAGGGGCTATGAGGGTGGCTCAGGCCACCCTTTCAATTTTAGAAGGACTACACTTAAACACTTCCTTACTTTTAAAGGTGTTTTGGAAAGGTAGTCCTATCAATAAATGATGTAGAACCTTTTAAAAAATATGTCTTTATTGAGATATAATTCACATACCATAAAATTCACCCCACGAAAGTGCATAGTTTAGTAGTTTTTGTGTATTCACAAGGGTAGGTGACTGTAACACTGGTTAAGTCCAAAACATTTTCATCAACCAAAGAGAAACTGGACCCATCAACACCCACTCTATTCCTGTCTCCTTCCAGTCCTGGCAACCCTGAATCTACTTTCTGTATGGGCTCAACTGTTCTGGACATTTAATATAAAGGGAATCATACAATATGGGACCCTTTGTGATTGGCTTCTTTCACTCAGAATAATGTTTTCTGGATTTGCTCATGTTGTAGCATGTATCAGAAGTTCATTTTTTTTATCATGACTGAATCATATTTCCTTTTTGTTTACCTGTCTGTCAGCTGATGGGTGTTGGGTTGTTTATACTTTTGGCTACTGTGAATAATGCTGCTATGGATCATGCACACGTTTTTGTGTGACTGTATGTTTTCCTCTCTCTTGGTTATGTACCTACAGTGGAATTGCTTATGTACAGTACTGCTATTTGCCTATTAGTGGGGACAGTACAGGTAGCCCAACCCTTCATCCAGTGTAGGAATAAAAATGAGAATTTCCATTATAGAATATGAAATTTTCATTATAGAATAAAAATGCCTGCCTCACCCTTTCTTTTCCTTTCTTTTAAAATAACCAGGACAGACAGCCGACAATGCCCACTGCTCTGTTTCACCAGCTTCCGCTTTTGCAATTGCCACTGCTGCAGCAGGGCATGGGAGTCCACCAGGTGAGTAGGGGGGAGCACCTGGGCGCAGCCACATGGCAATTTATATTGTATCAGTGGCCCTTGACTGCCAAAATCCTAATTATGGTGGGAGCTTCCTAGCTCCTACTCTGAGTCAGTGTGTCTGGGTTAAGACTCGCTTAAATAAGCACCTTCAGAAATCCTGTGTTTTGCAATGACACGGATGAACCTGGAGAATATGGTGATTAATGAACTAAACGAGGCAACAGAAAGACAGATACTCGTGATCTCATTTACATGTGGAATCTAAAGAAGTCAAGCGCACAGAAGCAGAGAATACAATGTAGTTACCAGGGCCTGGGGTGATGGTACCAGGCGAGTGGGGAGATGTTGTATAAAGCTCACAGAGTCTCTGATAGAAAGGAGGAGTAATTTCTAGAGATCCATTTCACAGTGTGGTGAACACAGTTAATAATTATGTACTGTATATTTGAAAATTGCTGAGAGTAGATTTTAAATGCTCTCACCACAGAAAAAGGTGAGTGATAGATATGTTAATTAGCTTGATTTACTTATTCCACAATGCATACACATATCAAAACATCATGTTATACCCTATAAATACATACAATAAAAATTGAACAAATACATAAATAAACAAGCATCTTCAGGTGAGTGTCACATGGGTGGTTGGTGGGCCACACTTTTGAGAAATATAGCAGGATATGTTACTATGCCCCTGTTGTTTTATGGTGTTCTTCAACCTTTTTAACCAAGTGACGGAGAACGAGTTGCATTTTGATTGAGTCTGATGCTGAAAGCCTGTGCAAAGTGGGAGAGGAGGCTTGTGGAGTGGGGAGCACTGCTCGGGCTGACTCACGGCTCATTTCCTCTGAGCTCCACGATTCCTTCTGAGTTGCTGTCAGTTAATGTTCAAGGTAAAAAAGAGGCACTTAAAATAAAAGCACAGTGTTTTAATAGATGAAAATTATATTCATTATCACTGTCCTCTTCTCTCATAGACAAACAGGACATTATGTTACATAAATCTGTAAATGGTTTAAGCAGACCTGTATTTTTACCTGCACTAAACCTGTGGGTTCTAGTCGTGGTGTGTGGACTCTTGAGAGGTGGTGCATTTTGCTCCTTAGCCATTTCATCTACCACAGAAGTGTCCTTTATCCAAAGCCTATGAACCTATGTTCCGACAGAAACTAGAAGGGATTATCTATGTGTTTTATTTGAAATTGAAGGGAAAAAAAGGAGTTCATAAGTAACACAAACTACCACACTAATTTTATGTATATCATCTAAATAGAAATTTTGCAGATTACCACATTCCACTTTTTTTTTTTTAATTTTTTTAGTTGTAGATGGACACAATATCTTTATTTATTTTTATGTGGTGCTGAGTATCAAACCCAGTGCCTCACGCATGCAAGGCAAGCGCTCTACCACTGAGCTACAATCCCAGCCCTCACATTCCACTTTTTGAACACTTTGCCACACTCCCTTCATTGGATGTGGTCAAGCAAATTGGGGTATTCTTTGCCCCAACTATGCTTGAAGACTTCTCCCACCAATCCCATCAGCATAACACAAAGCAGCCTGTATCTTGTATAACTGATATCTTGCCAAGCCAGTTGACTTCTGTTGATTGCATCCTATAATAACAGACTTTTTTTTCTGGTGAAATAACAGGGAACTCTACTATACTTTCATCAGAATAAGTTGTCAGTTATGGTTTGTGAAGACCTTTTCCTGTCTTCCATTCTCAAAAGCTTGTCTGTCTTTGGCAAAAGTGAAGTACAAGGGCATCCCTCACAGGTTTGCTAATTTAAGTGTAGGTTGCAAGGGAAAATAGTTTTGTTCTGGTTTTTTTAATTTAAAACTACCATTTATTTTACATAGTATTTTCATACAAATCCTGTGGAGCTTTTACTACTATTATTAGCATCATTATCATTTTCTAGTCTACAGATGAAAAAATCCCAATCAGAAAAGCAATTTCCTTACTATCTGCATGGACTTGCTTTCTCCTAATGCAATAGTGGTCCACTTCACCTTTTTTTTTTTTTTAACAACAATTTATTTTTTATTTTTTTATTTTTTTGATTTAATTATTTTATTTAAATGCGTTTCAAGTCATAGTACATGAACAGAGCTCAGTTATTCCATTTTTCTGGTTGCAATCCAGATAGAGTCATACCATTTGTGTCTTCATACATGCACCAGGGGTAGTAATGAACCTCTCCATCAACCATCATTACTATACCCATTCCCCTTTCCTTCCTCCCACCTCCCCCCTGCTGCATCCAGAGTTCCTGCATTTCTCCTGTTTCCCGTTCCCACCCCCCTTATGTATCCTCATCCGCTAATCGGAGAGAATATTCGGCATTTGGTTTTTTGGGATTGGCTTACTTCACTTAGCATAATGTTCTCCATTTCCATCCATTTGCCTGTACAACGAAAATTACAAGACACTAAAGAAAGAAATTGAAGAAGATCTTAGAAGATGGAAAGACCTCCCATGTTCCTGGATAGGAAGAATCAATATAATTAAAATGGCCATACTACCCAAAGCGTTATACAGATTCAATGCAATCCCAATTAAAATCCCAGAGTCCTTTCTTATAGAAATAGAAAAGAGAATCATGAAATTCATTTGGAAAAATAAGAGACCCAGAATAGCCAAGGCTATCCTGAGCAAGAAGAGTGAAGCAGGAGGCATCACAATACCAGACCTTAAACTTTACTACAAAGCAATAGTAACAAAAACGGCATGGAAAATAGTTTTTGATCTAATTTGAGATGAGCCCGGCTCTTCGTTTGTTGGAACTAAGTGGGGAAAGTCCCTTTTCACTAGAGATTGTAGTGAAGATGACCATTCTAATGAGCTTTGGAGAACAGCTTTCTGACCTGTCCATGCACTTGCATCTGAAAGAAAAAGAAACCTGAACAGTCAAGTCTTTCTTTCAGAACCCCTGCTGCTTCTGCTGCCTTTTGTTCTCCTTCTGCCCTGCAGCTGGAGTAGCCTTAGGAAAATGCTCTTCAAAGAGCCGCCCACTGGGAGGGCCCCCAGATTTGCTAAGGTATCATAGCCATCTTGCTCCATGCAAGGTAGCCTGGATCCGGGGTGAGCAGACTGCTCTGTCATTAGAGTGCTAATAGTGTTGCCAATCATGCAGTTGGAGCCACATAATTCGATTTTAGAAGTAAAGCAGTAAGGGATTGGATTCGACAGTGCTCGTGGCTCTGCAGTAAAGGCAGCGAGATGCACGTGAATTGATTTCTTACTGCCATGGTAAGAAAGGGAATCTCTTTTGCAGTAGGACCATTATGATTCTGGTGCTCAGCCACTTAGCAGAGCTGGCCCCATGGGCGATTCCACCTGCCTGGGAGAACTGGGCAAAAATTGGTTTTATTGGTCCTGAAGAACAGGACTCAGAGCAGACCCAGGGAAGTGCTAGGAAGGTGGTCTGGTCTCAATAGCTGGCCAGGGAGAGCATGATGTTGCCCCGGGTAAGGCAGGACCTAGATGCACAGACAGATACTCAAAGGGAAATAGTGTTACATAAAAGCTAGTTCCCCACATAGACTTGTATCTACTCTCTGAATCAAGAATTGCATACCCAAATGCACCCTAGAACCTGGTGAGTTGCACAGGGAGCCAGGAAGAAGGTTGATGTCAACACTCTGTGCTTTCATCAGCCTCTGTAGGCTTCCTATCTGCTGGGCTGGCACACTCGGTGCAGCTCTGCTGTGTTCTGGCTCCTTGCAGGAGCTATGGGGGCTTCAGGGTGAGTTCTTGTGATGCAGGTTCCTCTGCAGGTTCCTCCTGTTTTAATTCTCTCTTACCTTCCACCCTCTCCACCTCCATCAAACTAGACAGGAATCTGGCAACCCTGGGTTATAACTGGTGATTAATGACTATGCTTTCAAACATTAACTCCAGACATTGTGTGGTAAGTCATTTCTCTTTAGTTACTGTTTGGAAGGCTTTCTTATTGCATCAAAAGGAATTTCAAATTTAGCAAGAGTTTGGATAGAACATTTCCTTTACAAAGAAACAAGACCAGAGGCTCCTGTTTGGTCCTGGTGTCAGAAGAAAATGATTTTAATTCGTGGACAGTGGCTCTGTTTATTTGTGGGTCTGTTCAGGATCATCTGCTCTGCCACTAGGAGTGGAGCCTGCCTAATTCCTGCGTGCATGAAAAAGTCTGTTTTTTTAAATTTTTGTCTTTATTTTTATTTTTTCACAGCATAGAGCCAGCCCTTTGCAAAAATGGATAGAACACTTTGTTCCATATCACGCCCCCTTCATTTACCTTAGTCTACCTCTCCCATCCAGAGAATATATGCTTTTTGTGAAGGTGGCAACTTTTTGGGGAGATCCTGATGGCTTTTTGTGTAGACAGAAGGCCAGTGCCAGGGCTGTAGCACTATGCTTCCCATGTTGCTCCTCCATGTTTATCATGTTCCTCTGACACAGGCTCACATCACAGGAGCACAAGTGTCATTGTCTCAGGTTCTTGATTAGTTTTAACTCCCTACATACAGCCTATCTTTGTTTTCTTTCCTCCATACTTTTCATTATTTGGGCATACTATATATTTTACTAATTTATTTTGCTTACTTCTATTTTTCCAACAGAATATAAGCTCCACAAGGGCAAGGATTTTTGTTCATTTTATTTCACACGGTCTTCCCAATGGCTAGAATAGTATTGTACACATAGTAAATGATCAATAAATGCTTATTGAATGAATCAATGAATGGATCCTCACACCTTCCAATAAAGTAGATTCAGTGCAGAAAAGAAACACCTGTACCTGCCTCTGTGTTTACTGTGCTGGAGTGTTTAAAATCACTGGATGTTGTTATTATTGTTGTGTTTTCTAAGACAAAAGGATTTTGTCTTATTTCTCCAAATAACCTGAGAAGGGATGTCAGTCACTGCAAGTCAGCAAGCAGCTTCCGAGTGTCTCTTGGGTTTAGTACCACTTCTCTGTACCCACAACCCTGAGCTGAGCACATGGGGGACTCGTAAATAAACCTTGCTGCCTCATTCTTGATAGGATAGGATATAAGATTTTCCTATCACACACAGGACTGGAAAGTTCTTGAGACATGTCAGGTCCTGAAATCTGAGGTCACCTGGAGTGTCTGCTGCCAGTCAGAAGGCAAGCACTAACCAAACTGTTAAGCTTCATACGCTTGTGTTAATAAGAACTAATTTTGTGTTACAAACATATCCACCAAACCAGGCATTTCTTCCTTCCCAAAAGAGTTACTGTTGTTAATCTCCAAGTGATATTAGGACAAGTTACAGGTGGATCCAGAATCTGTGGGCCTAATGCTTATGCAAGAATATGAAATTACATATATAAATCTTCAGGGCACCTCTCAGGATTTTGGATAAGACCCATACAAATTAAGAGGTTCTGAAACCTAAGCGTCATAGATTTTCTGGTAAATATACTTTTGAGTCTGCTATGGTTTGAATATGGGTAATCATCCAAAGGTCCAAATGTTAGAGGTTTGGTACTTGGTTGTGCTGTTGGGAGGTGAGGCCTTATGGGAAATACTTAGGTCATTGGTGGCTCTCAAAAGGCGTTGTGGGACCCCATCAGTCCTCTTGGTCTCTGCTTCCTGGCTCATGATGTGAGTGAGAGGCTTGCTCTGCCACACTCTCCTCCCCTCATTGCCATCCATTGCCCTCCTCAGAGACCCAAAGCAATGAGGCAATCCAATCTTGGACCAGAACCTCCAGAACCATGAGCTAAATAAATTTTTCTCATTATAAAGGAATTGGCTCTGGTGTTTGTAACCCAAGATGACCAATAGGGAGTCCAATTCAGATAATTATTGGAATTACAACAGCTACAGGCAGTTTTGTATGTTAGGTAATGGAGGTGGGGGTATGGATGATCATCAACCAATCATTAGCAGTGTTTCTTCTATGTTCATCCAAAGGTAGATGGTATGATGAAAACAGCAGCAAATGTCATTAATTAAAAAATGAGCTCTTGATAC
Source organism: Geosciurus inauris (assembly GCA_004024805.1). Lineage (NCBI taxonomy): Eukaryota > Metazoa > Chordata > Mammalia > Rodentia > Sciuridae > Geosciurus > Geosciurus inauris. Next base: position 49,527 of record PVHX01010958.1, read on the forward strand.
AGACCCTTGTGGAGACTAGGTGGGTTAGTCTTTGGTAATAGAGGGTAGAGCATAATGCTGTGTGTATTACCACTCTGATTGTGCCCCCTAATGTCAAACAAGCCTCCTTTTCTGTGGTGTGGCTTTAACTCTTTAAGATTGGGACAAAGGACAATTGGTGGGGTTCTTGTGTTCCGCCACACTGATTGAAATGTATTTGCAGGCATCTGCTGAAATTTCAGAGCTCTGCATAAAGTAGAAATTAAGATGTGTGCATTTCAGATGGCTGCTGATACAGGGAACTTGCAGGTGCAGTTTGGATATAGTTATGATATGAATAGAAATGCAAATCCAATGAATAAATATATCAGGACACATCATGGTACTTACTATAAACCTGAAGCTACAGCATTAATTACAGTTTATGAAATGATCTAAAATGAAGTATGAAAGTGTGAGTTGGGTTGTTTTTATGGAAGTAGAAATAATGGCAGTGGAGGTACTATAAGCAACTCTTGATTATCTGTAAGCTGATTATATAGTTTACAGTTCTATGCAAGTCAGAGTAAATTAGCAAAGTAGAGGATTGGTTGAATGCACTTATAGAAAAATTAATGGCACAGTTACAATTGCTTAGAGAAGTAGTGAATCCTTTATTGATGATTACTTGGTACTTGTAAAGTAGTTGATTTACAGTCTAATTTTTCTTTTATTAAACCAGTCATGGCTTGTGTAGTCAATAATAGATCTGAGTTTGGTGTGAGTTAGGTTTGGACTAGTTTTTTAAAAATACTGATACCAGGTCCCAGACATTCTGATGGATTGGTCTGGGAGACAACCCAGGAATCAGGTTTTTTAAAAAGTTCTACAGGTGATGCTAATGTGGACCCAAGGTGGAAAACTGCTGGACTAAATGAAGTAAGTAATGTACATGTATGTATATATATATATACATACATGTATTAATATTTTATTGAGTCAATTAAGGCTAAAATTTGGTCACTTCCAAATTCCATAATAGATTTGGAGGTAGATGGATTTTATGATTATTCAGTTAATTTGGTTGAAGCACATGGTGAAAATGGTTGGATCATCCTAACATACACTCCTACCAGTTTAGTACTACACCTGGATTTCATTCCACAGTGGTATTATTTTATGTATTTGGTGTTTTAGGTATAGAATCATGGGAAGGCTGGTGTGCTAGATGTAAGGATAGCAGATTGAGTCATATCTGAATCACTGTGAACAACTGACTTCATCTCTTTGGGCCTGGGATTTCTTGTGATTGAAGCCTGAGAGTACAACTAGTCTACTGATTGTCTAGATGTGATTCCTGTACCAGCAACATCAACATCACCTAGGAACTTGTTAGAAATGCAGATTCCTAGACCATACACCATCCTACTCAGTCAGATAGCTGGCATTTTAACATGTGGTCCAGTGGATTCTGATTCATGCCAAGGTTTGAGAACCACCAAACAATATAATGTCTGAGCTCCTTTCCCTGTTTAAAAGTCTATGACTATATTACTTATAGTGGAATATAGATGAAAAGTCTACATTTTTTATCTCCTCCTAAGCCTTAGATATAATTCTACTTTTATCTTTTGGTAATTTCTGCATAGTACACATAGTAGGTGTCATCCAAGTTGTGATTTAAATTCTCACTTTTCTTTTTTTTTAATATCTTTGTTTTTGTTTATTTATTGTTTTTGTGTGGTGCTGAGGATTGAACCCAGTGCCTCACATGTGCGAGGCAAGCGCTCTGCTGCTGAGCCACAACCCCAGCCCAAATTCTCACTTTTCTTTATTGTTTAAAAGATGAAGGGTAGCCTAGAGTTCTGCACCATGTTAGGAATCACTTTTTAAGTCTATAGGTAGTTGAAACTGTTGTGGTCATTTTTCTCCAGTTACATTTCTATAACAGCTTCATGGAGAGAGAACTCATGTACCATGCAGTTCACCTATTTGAAGTCTGCAGTTTAATGGGATTAAATATGTTACCAGAGTTGTGCAAAAATCATCACAATAAATTTTAGAACATTTCCATCACCCCCAAAATAAGCTCTGTACCCATTAGTAATTGTTCCCCATCTATTTCTTCCCTCACCCTCTTGAAAATGCTAATCTCTTTTCTACCTCTACAGATTTGCCTGTTCTGAACATTTAATGTAAATAAAAGTATGCAGTTATGGCTTTTGGTTTCTGACTGCTTTAACTTAGCATGTTTTTGAGAGTTCTCCATTTTTGTAGCCTGTACTAGTCACTTGATCCTTTTCATTGCAGAATGGTATTCCATTTATAATCCATTTATCCATTCATCAGTTGAAGGCATTTGGGTTATTTCTACCCTTTGGAACAATGCTATTATCAACATTTGTATGCAAGTTTTTGTATAGATGTTTGTTTTCACTATTTTAAGCACATACTAGTAGTTGAATTGCTGGGTTGTGTGACCAGTTTATGTTTAAGTGTTTATAAACTGTCAAAATGTTTTTGAAAGTGAATACACCATTTCACATTTCCACCAGCAGTGTATTTATTAGATAGCATTCCATTTTCCCCACTCCAATGACACTATACTCTGCCAGTGTAGTGCCAGTAGCTAATGACAGAGTAGCCCTAATTCTTCCCTTGTAATATTGCTATGATTTATTTCATTTGTCCATATGCTATAATCGCCCCATATGCTATTGCTATTACTGCTTTAAACAGTTACCTTTTAGATCAATTTTAAAAGGAAGAAAAACTAAAGATTTTATTTTATTTTTTTCCTTTTCCAAGTTCTGACCTCTATCATTTCCCTCTGCCTGAAGAACTTCTTGCAGGACAAGTTGACCAGCAATGAATTCTTTTAGTATTTTTCTCCCAGGGAAAATTTTTATTTCTTTTAAAGGATAACTTAACTGGATATAGAATTCTATCTTGGTGGGTTTTTTTCTTTAAACATTATATTTTTCACCTCACTATTTGCTTGACTGGTTTCTGATGGGATGCTGTAATTATTATCTGTATTTCTATGTGGGTAGAGTGTTTGTTTTCTCCAGTTTCATTCATGAATTCCTCTCTGCCTTTGGTTTGCTCCAGTTTGAATATAATATGTCTAAGTGTGATTATATTGGTCTTGATTCTACTCCTCATTCTCTGAGTTTTCTGGGTTTCATGTCTGTTATTTATTTTTGGAAAGGTCTACCATTATCACTACAAAGATTTCTTCTATTCCATCCTCTGATATTCTAATCTCTAGAATATCCATTCTGATATTCTAATTATAGTGTGTTATACCTTTTGAATTTATCCTACATTTCTTATGCATTGTGGGCTTTCTTTTCTTCTTTCTTTCTTTCTTTTTTTTTTATGTGGGGAGATGATTTCTTTTCTTCCATTCTTTTTTGTCTTTGCATTTTAGTTTGGAGATTACTACTGACCTATCTTCAAGCTCACTTTTATTTTCTTTTTCTTTTTGGTACTGGGGATTGAACTCAGGGCACTCAACCACTGAGCCACATCCCCAACTCTTTTTTATATTTTGTTTAGAGACAGGGTCTCACTGAGTTGCTTAGTGTCTTGCTGTTGCTGAGGCTGGCTTTAAACTTGCAATCCTCCTGCCTCAGCCTTCCAAGCTGCTGGGATTGTAGGCATGCACCACTGCTCCCAGCTCAAGCTCACTTTTCTTTTCTCAGCTGTGTTGAGTCTACTGATGTCTGTGAAGGCATTCTTCATTTCTATATCAGTGTTTTTTATTTCCAGAATTTTCCTTTGATTCTTAGATTATTCCATCTGTTTTCTTACATTACCCATCTGCTCTTTATGTTGTCTATTTTTTCCTTAGAGCACTTGACATTTTAATCATAATTATTTAAAATTCCTTGTTGATTAATTCCAAGGTCTATATTATATCTGAGTCAGGTTCAGATGCTAATTTTGTTTCTGTTATGACCTGAATTGTGCCTCCTCTTCATATGTGAAGTCCTGACCCTTGTTATCTCAGAACATGACTGTATTTGGAGATAGAATCTTTGAAGAGGTAATTCAGGTAAAATAAGGTCAGATGGGTGGGCCCTAATCCAATATGATTGGTGTCCTTATAAGAAGAGAAGATTAGGATACACACAAAGAAGTGATCACTTGAGGACATAGCCAGAATGTAACTGTCTTCCAGTCAAAGGAGAAAGGCCTCAGAAGAAACCAAACCTGACCACATTCTCATCTTTCTTTTCTAGACTCCAGAACTGTGAGAAAATAATTATCTTTTGTATAAACCATCCATTGTCTGGTATTTTATTATGGCAGCTTGGAGAAACTAATATAATCTTTCCAAACTGTGTTTTTGCCTTTTTGGATACTGTGTGCGTGTGTGCGCGCGCGCGTACGCGTGCAGACAGGTTATATGAAGTAATAGGGATTGATTGAGATAAATTGGGGTGTGTTGAGTCCCAGAAAGGTTATATGAAGTAATAGGGATTTATTGAGATAAATTGGTCTTTAAGTATGAAGACTTATGTTAATGTGGTTATGTCCATGTTTTCTGTAGTTATACGAACAGGAGGCTCCAAATTCCTTCTTTTCCTCCCCTTTCTTTGGACTTTGGGCTCCCTAAGTACTCCTCAGAGAAAGTCTATGTCTTCCAGCACTTCCTGCTGTAACCTACCATTATCATAGTGAATCTCCCAACCACACTCTGTTGTTGTGTGGTGTGGGGTAGGGAGCAGGAATGTTCTGTATCATGCAGGGAATTCCTACTGTTTTAATGGATCTGGGTCCCAGATCTATGACCTTCCAAATATTTCTCGAGTGATGGTGTTTTTTTTCCTGCCTGCCCCCTACTTTCCTGGCTGCAGTATTCCCAACTTATTTCCTTGTATCCCTGACTCCTGTAAGACTTTTATTTTTTCCATAGGTAAGACAGAAAGCCTAGAAGGGACTGGAGTGGGAAGAATGCCCTTTGCCAAGCTGGGTTAGGCTCAGGGCAAAATTTGTCCCCTGGAGAGCAGGACTTTGCTGTGGAGAAGGTGCTGGGCACAGTTCACAATACTACTCTTCCCCCTCTCTCTACAAGAACCACAAAGAAAAGCCTGCAATCTTTCTAGTGAGGATCTGGGGTAATCTCTGTAAGTAAAGCCTATAAAAGTGTGGGAACATCCTAAGAATATGGGCCTTAAGAACATCTCAACTCATGCTGGCCAATACTCTGCCTCCAGCCAATCATCAAAATGACCATTTGAATGTTAATACCATTTTATGGTTCTAGCGACTTTTGCTTGAGCTAAGCGGATCTTGGCTTTGTCTCTCTGGATGTACCTGTCTGTCCAGATTTTGAGGGAGCTGTTTGCCCTGCAACCTCAGTTTTTTACTGTATCCAAGCAAAATTGTTGATTTTTCGTCTTTGTCTCATGATAAGCACAGATGTGATCAATTCTAAGTTCTTTACACACTGGAGTTGAAATTCAAAGTCTTGCTTAGTGGGATGTATTACTAGGGACTCTACTGATTCTGTAGGTCATTTTGGGGAGAATTACCTACTTTAGCAATATTCAGGCTTTCAATCCATGAATTTGGAATCTCTTTTCATTTATTTAGATCTCTTATTTCTCTCAACAACATTCCATATTTTTCAGTTACATTTATTCCTAAGCATTTGATTCTTTTCAGTTTTATTGTGAATAGAATTGTTTCTTTAATTTTAAATTTTTATTTTTTGATAACTTGTTGCTAATATATAGAGATACAATTGATTATTAAAACAGTTATATTTCTTCGTGTTCAATCTATATGACTTTTATTTCTTTTCTAGCTTTATTGCACTTGCAAGAACCAAAATTAACACTTTTATAAACTTGTTTTTGTTTTGCTTTGTTTTGCTTTTGAGATGGGGTCTCACTATGTCACCCAGGCTGGCCTCCAACTCCTAGGCTCAAGCCCTCCTCCCACCTCAGCATGACTGGTTTAAGCCTGTGTCTGAACTGCAAGTGCTCCTTTTCAAGTGCCTACTAGGGATGGGAACTATACAATGATGATGATATAGATGGCGCTTTTTTTTTTTTGTAACGGTAATAAATGTGATCATGTAAACATATGACTGGCTCACAAAAGTCACCCAGCAAAATAATCTCACAAAGGTATTGGCATTCAGACTTTGAAATGTAGACAAGATCAGCTATAGCTTTACAGGGGTTGTTGTTCATAGTCATTGAGTAATTTTAAAATGGAAGCATCTAAAGGGTTGCTGCTGTCTTTTTTTTTTTTTTTTTTTTTTTTTTAATGTACCTGTACTCTCATGCAATCCTTGACAGATGTACAATGTCTTTTTGTTTGTTTGTTTCCTGCTGGAGATATTTTAGTGTGGGGCATGTTTTCGATTTTTTTTCAAGATGTATTAAGACTCTTTTTTCATTATTCCATCAAAAACAGCTATTTGAAGTTTGGAGGATAAGACATTGGATACATTTAACCTACATTTTTTAAAGAAAAATATTATCCGTATTGTTAATGGAAAATTAAGAACTTTGGCAAACCAAGTTTAAATAATAAATGATCCCAAGTCTTATTAAAAAACAAAACAAAACAAAACAAAACCTCCCCCTCCTCCACTCTCCACACTTCCTGGAATTAGAATTGTGGAACTGAAAAGCATCTTTCATCCATGTAAATGCAGTCTGAGCAGGCAAAGCAGCTAAGAATGCTCAGGGCAGGTAGTCCTTGCATTCTCTTTCTTGAAAGATACTACACTGACAGCTTGATCAGCTGGAGCACCTCTTCTGCTGATTGTGTCTTCACTGTCCCTCTCAAGCAGACCCAAAGCTTTCCTCCGTCTGGCTTGGACACCCTCTTCCCTGGCTAAGCTGCTTTGCCACGTTCTCTTTCTTTGCACTGCCCTTTCCTGGGCTCTGTACAGACCATTCTCCTCTTCCTGTCTGTCCTAGGTGAAGATAAAATACAAGCTGACTGAGCCTCACATTGCTTAACTGCTGCTCGATTGCACTTTTTTAGTTCCCTCCGCGTCAGGCAGGTAGCCTAAGTAGGGAAGAGGGGGCCAGCACTCCAATTACAGAAATGGCCATTGCTCAGCTCCCACTGGCCCTTGCCAGGAAGGAATGCAAGACTAGCACTGTCAGATGTGTTTTCTCTGTTTCTTTTTCTTTTTTTTCTTTTCAAAGAAAGGCCAGAAATCTAGATATTTTATGTGAAATCTTCTGTCTTTAAATATTGGAAGTGAATACATACTCTTTATAAACACTTTCTAGGCCAAAAAAAATACTCCTGTGGGCCACATTTGGCTGTGGGCTACCCGTGGTTGACCTCAGATTTTCTGTAATTGCTTACAGCTGGAGTTGTGCGTGGATACAACCAAGATTTTTGGAGACACCCCTAAATATTAACAATGGGCTCCTGAATCTCCTTATTGCCCTTGCTCCCATCTTTTCATTCCTTTGGCTGGGCTGTTTTATAGAAAACAGATCTCTCATACCCTGTGTTTGACCTCTTAGCTTTCAGGGGGTAATCTTATCTCAAAGATCTGAGGGCACCTTGTTATCACCCCCTTCTATGGGAGACGATGGCAGAGGCCTTTCCCATCGACCCATTTTTTAGATTCTGAAGTGAGGCAGGATTGGTGACAGGCTTGCCCAGGTTCTCACTATTGCTGAGAAGGACACCCAGATCCATTCACCACCAAATTGCTGCTTTCTTTGCCCTGATGTTGCCTCTAACCCCATATTAGCTTTAAAACGAACAAGAGTTTGGGAAATTTGGATGGTTTAATTTAGTTATTGATTCTTGCTCCTTGTGTTTGTGTGGAGCATATTTATTTCCTTCCATCTCCTTCCCACTTCTGTATCCACCTAACATTTCACTAAGTAGCAAATACAGTAGCTTGGGGACTCCAGAGAGATGGACCCCAAGGGAAATTACTGGTCTGTGGGTACCTTCTTAGTTGGCCAACAGTAACACTGAGGGATTTGTGATTTCTTTCACAAAATTGCAGAACCAGAGCCTTAATGCAATGATGTGATCTAGTTACAGGAAGCATGTATTGCTATGTAGAGAATTGGACTAAATTTGCAGTAAGATACTGATTACTATGAATTAAGTTATGTCACATATGTACCCCAACATGTATGGTCATTTTGGGATTTGTGAGAACACTCAGCCCTATTTAAGTAGCTTATCTTCATTGGTAAACCTAAAAGAAAGGCAAAGAATCTGAGCTTTTGCCAATATCTATGTTACAAGTTAAAATTGAAACTCCAGGCAGGAATCACAAATTGATTTTGTTTCAAAATTAAAGGCTTAATATCAAGTAGATGTTTTAGTGCAGAGATTCCCAATGGAGTGTGGATAGGGTGCAACAAGAACAGCAAGGGCATCTCTAAATACATTGACCTTGTGCAGATTCTGAGCAGCCTCCAAGAAGCAAGCATTCCAAGAGAGAGAGATGCTGCTGATGGAACTGTGCCGCACATGTGAACAGTGTAAAAACAGACATAAGGCTAAGAGTCACTGCTCTGCTACCTGCCAACCCAAGATTATGCTTGCTTTCTCCGTTTGATTCACTATTGCCTGGTTACTCAGGGCAGAAGGGGAAACAGGCTGTCTGTGTCTAACTGATTTAGTGCTGGCATTTAGGAGTCTAAGGTCAGAATGTTGGCTGCACATAATGTGTCTTGGGTCGGGCTCCTCTCCATCTTTTCGTTTTCTGTACACCTTCCCCTCGCCTTATTTCTTACATGTGTCCCCTTCCACTATATCCTGTATCTTTTGTCATTGATATGTTCTCAGCTTTTGGAATTCTATACCATTTCATGGAAGTATATGTCTTCTTGTTAGAACTGATCACACACTTTGTAGAGCCCAGTGCAAAAAGAAAATGCAGATCCCCTTGTTGGAAGATTTCAAGATAGTGAAAGCAGAGCATGAAACCTAGCATGAGTCCTTCTGAGTGTGTGGCATGTTACAAAGTTGTACCCCACAAAGCTGGCCCTGCCTCTTGCAGCTTAGCCAGGAGCCCAGAAATTTTGTAATGCATCCTATTGGGTCCTATAGGAAATTGCTTTCTGGATGTAACCTTCAGTGCATTTCTAGGATTAGACTCTGATTCTGTAGAACTTTTCCTCGGTGAAAAAATTTAATAAAAGATAAGCCTCCTTATTTTAAAGATGAAAAATATCAGGCAGAGATAGATCCATTAGAGAAAACAAATATAAACATAGGACTTCTGATTCTCTGACGAGACTATACATTTTTAAAAATTAACATACAATAGGGGCTGGGGATATAGCTCAGTTGATAGAGTGCTTGACTTGCATGCACAAGGCCCTGGGTTCAATCCCCAGCAACACACACACACACACACTCTAAATAAAAATTAACATACAATAAAATACTTTCAACAGGTAAGAATTCTGAACATAATCTCTGGCTCTTAGTATTTAATGATGATTCAGAGTAATCAGAAAACACATCTTGTCTTCATGTAAGATTTTTGAAGTCCTGCTTTCATGAACTTTTCAGCTCTTTGAACCTCAACAATAAGTAAACTAAAGCAAGTAAAAAAATGAACATACGAATATAATAAAAAGCTGAAAATCATTATCCTGGAAAGTAATAAATTATAGACAATTTCAGCAATATATAATGAGAAGTAAAAATTTTCAGTGAATTTTCAGTTGGGAGAAATAATCAATGATAATGTTGTGATTGTGTAGCAGTACATCAGCCCTATACCTTAAGATGATGTAATAAACTTCTGGTTGCAAAAATCTTTCAAATGAGCACATTGAAGATGAAATATGGTAGTCACAGCAAGCTATGAAAATGAACTATTTTGATATGGAAGTGATAGAAGCCAGCCAGCACACATGAACTAACTGAGCCTTAAAACTTCCAGGGATTATGACAGGCAAGAGTGAGGCTCTTCATCTGCCAGGTGAATCACTCCTTAGACTGCATGTCCTGTGTGTGTTCCTTATTTATTAACAGGCACATGTACCAGTTGTGCACTTACTGGCACAACAACATAGAGCCTATTGGCTGGGATACCTGAGGAGGCACCTTGATAACATGAAATTTGCCTTTTTATTTATTTAACAGTATAACTTGATCAATTTCATTCTCTAATATCTCCCGTTCCCTCCCCTCCATCCCCCTGATCCCCGTCTTCTATTCTACTGGTCTCCCTTCTATGTTTGTTCTAATTTGTTAATTTGTTAATTAGTTCTACATGGCTGTAGGATGCATTTTGACACATGGTACACAAAAGGAGCACAACTTCTCATTCCTCTGGTTGTACATGGTGCAGGGTCAGACCCGTAGTGTAATCATACATGTGTATAGGGTAATAGTGTCTGTCTCCTTCTACCATCCTTCCCATCCCCACAGCTTCACTTCTCCCCTCACTCCCCTTTGCACAATCCAAAGTTACTTCATTCTTCCCTACCCGCCTACCAAACTATGGATCAGTATCTGCTTATCAGAGAAAACATTTAGACTTTGGTTTTTTGGGATTCACTTATTTCACTTAGCATGATATTCTCCAGCTCCATCCATTTACCTGTAAATGCCATAATTTCATTCTTTTTTAAAGCTGAGTAATATTCCATTGTGTATATGTATCATATTTGCTTTATCCATTCATCCATTGAAGGGCATCTAGGTTCGTTCCATAGTTTGGCTAATGTGAATTAAGCTGCTATAAACATTATAGCAGCCTGTTTGATTATGGCAACATTATGTTGCCTGTTTGATTATGAATACATAGTAATTGTGTGTAGTTTTTGCAGAAGACCTCCCAAAGTCTTATCCACATCCTAGAAATTCCTGTTCTTTGCTGCCCAGTTGGACACTGAGTGGATGCACTTGTTATCAACAAAATAACAACAATAATTTAGAGTTATATACTTCAATAGATATAATATCTATCAAGCACTGTTATAAGCTTTATATATGTCAACTTATATTGAAATAGTTATTACAATCACTTTCTAGCAGAAGAAATTGAGACACATGGAGTTTAGTGCATCACCTAAGGTCACATAAATAGTAAATAGAAGATTTGAATCCTGTCATCCATCTCCTAATCTCTACCATACCCTACTTGGATTTCACCAGTACTTTATTGCCTTGGCCCAGTGGGTCTTTGATACTTAAAAAATATATATGAAGAAAGATCCTGCAGTATCTGTCACCATGCCCAACCTCTGCCTTATATACCTGGGGCACAACTTGAATTTGATCTTTCAGGATTCCGTAGTGTTGCCATTTTCTTTACAGAAAGGTATGAATATTTCTGTTGGGTGGCCTGATGATTTTAATACTATCCTCACAAATTCTTTCATACTCCTCCCCTAAAGAGATGACGCTTATTTCCCTTTTCACTAAGTCCAGTGTGGCTGCTTAGTAACGTGCTTCTAATTAATAAAATAAGGTTGAAATGATCATATGTGACTTTGAAGCTCAAGTCATCGAACGTCTGTATCTTGGTCTATCTATCTTGGATCACTTGCTGAAGGGAGACCAGCTGCCATGTCATGAGGAGAGGCCCACAAGGCAAGAACTGGAAACTAGGGCCCTTCCAGCAAACACATGTGTGAACTTGGAAGTGTACTCTCCAGTTCCAGGATGGCCTCCAGGCAACTACAGGCCTGGTGGACATCTGAACTAGGAGCTCATGAGAAATGCTGAGTGAGAACCACCCCAGCAAGCCTCTGAATTCTTATCCTATAGAGACTGAATGATAGATAATGAATGCTTGTAGGTTTAAGCATTATCTATTATCCTATAGATAATGAATGCTTGTAGGTTTAAGTCTCTTCAGTGTTAGGGTAATTTATGGGTCATTTAGTATGCAGGAATAGGTAACCAGTACAGATGATATGACAGTAGCCAGTAATCTTTGGTCAGATAATTCATGATCAAATTAAATTGAAGGAACCTATTTTTATTTTGGAAATGGAAGCATGTCTGGGTTTTTCCCAGTGGAATGAAGTACCTTGGGATTATACTCACCCAAATATTTTGAAATTAAAGGAATGTATCTGAAATTATCACATAGCTTATATCTACTTTATATTTTAAGGTTTCTAAACAGTCTTGTTCTTCTCCTTTCACCTGTAGTGTTCTGAACTGAATAGACTCATTTCAGTACTGTTGCAGGGCCAAGACTCATTTGATTTTAACACAACTGTTGCTTAGCAATAAGAAGGAACTTAATGGCTCCACTCTCTTCTGCAAACTCCCTGTGTGGCTGTTGTCTGTCTGTAATGCTGAATTTAAAACTGTAATTATCATTTTAAGATAAAATTGAAGTTGGCCGCGATAACATATTGCACTTACCCCAGCATCTCTATGGGCCAGGATGCTGACTGGCCCAGTGTTAGGCCCCCTTGCAGAAAAGCTGGAATCTTGGATTTATGAGATATTTAGAAGTCTTAAGACAAAGCTGGAAAGAGACTAACAAATTCCTCATTGGTAGCAAAACAGGTGGTTTGTGTTCACTATATACTTACTTTGAGATTCTGGGACTGAAAACTTGGCTTTTTGCAATGTTGTGACTAGAAATTGGGCCAATGATTTTAGGGGAGAGGCTGTAGAGAAATGGGAATTTCAGAAAAAAATGGGGGTGGATGCTTGTACTCTATAAGAAACGATAATCCACTTATGGAGATTAGGTGAATAGTCACAAAGTAAATACCAAATGATCAAGATGTAAACTCCAACATACTGATTATAATCAGTATAATTACTGGCCATGTTGTTAAACTCTGGACTTGAAAACTAAGAGAAAATGTCATATTAGCAAAATAATAAGTCTTCAGTGCATAACCCTGAAAGAAAAGGTTAATATAGTTTCAAAGTATTTCAGACATTCTTCCAATTAGCTCTCTGGCAACAGATTTTTTTTTTTTAAATTTTGAAACACTTTTATCCTCTGCATCTACAAGTTATACTTTGTGATTGCATGCTTCCTGGTTTATGTGGCAATCTGAGGAATTTAGCTGATATTAGATAAAGGTGAGGGAGTGTCTGTCATACCAGGCTAAATTAATATTGCCAAGATTTCTGCACATGCATCTTAATGAGATGTGATGAAAGACTGATATTGAAGCAAATTATATTTCACTGGTTTCAAAAATCAGGAGTTATAAAGCTATAGAAAACCAAAAATAGTCTAGTTTCAGAGTAAAATAGTATTGGGCTGTATATTTGTGTGTGTGTGTGTGTTTGTATGTGTTTTTAATAAATGTAACAAATTGCCACCAGGAACTGAATGTCTCTTTTTTCAGATATTATTGGGTCATGAGCTGTAAAGATCACGGCTGGATGTTTAATTACATGGAACATTTGAGTGGCAATAGCACAGATGTTACCTGCCTTCAATACACCTCCTCTGTACAGATATTTCTTTGTGTTTGCTTCTAATTTCCAAAATCCTGTACACAATTCAGAATTAATTTAAAAAGGCAGAACATCTTAGTCTGGATAAACCTTTATCTGGAAAATAATGTTTTCTTGCCAGAGATTTCCCTGCCAAAGTCAGTTGTCTTGATTCCTGTAGCTTGTGTATAAATCAAGCCACAGTCCCTTTTGGGGACAGGCATCAAATACAGTCTCAGTGAAGGCTAGACTTCCTTCACCTTCCTTGCTGCGGTGTTAGATTTGTGATCTCCTCATTCGCTTTTTTCCATTCTAGCATTATGCACTTATGAAGCCTTTATCCTATATCTTACATTTGTCAACTGCCTTCTGGTTTCAAAGCTCTTTAATAAGCAATGGCAGGGTGTCCATCTCAGTAAGCCTGGGAAGTGGGAAGGAATTATCTCCCTCTTCTGGTACATGAAGAAACAGGCTCAATGAAGTAAGGAGCCTTACTAAAGGGCAGTTAAAAATCACAAACTCGACTCCTAGTCTAGAGCTCTTGGTTACTTTGTTAAGTGGTATTCCAGAGCCCTATGCCTCTGATATTTTGAGTGACAATTGAGCAGTTAATTGCTATATATTTTCTATCCAATGATTTTCATGACTGCCTATGCTTCAAATATGAATCTCAACTTCCTTTCAGATTCAGTCCCTTCCTGTATTTAAGAAAGTAGTCTTATTTTCTGCAGACTGTGCAGGAATTTTAAAATACTGCCTTTCCTTTCTGGCTTTCCTTGTGTGCTGCAGTTTGGCTTTAATTTCCCAGCAGGGCTCAAAGCTCAGCACCACAGTGTTTCTGAGAAGGGTACTCACAATACTGATTGACACGCTTGGAAGACATCTTTAGGGATGTTGAGTCTTTGTTCTCATAGACATTTATTCAGATGAACATATAAGGGAACAATCACAGCAAATAGAAGAAACCATTGAACTCACCAGCCAGATTTTATTTAATTTGTCATTTAAAACCCCACCCACCTTAAGTTTCTTTGGAGTACATCCTGCAATCCAGCATCCTTTGATGGTGACCTAGAGACAGAAGTCTCTCATTCTTAAAGTTTGGCAGCCCTGTCATATATTTATTTTCAAACCTCTTTATGGAGATACATTTCACATTCTATACAATTCACCTGCTAAAATATGTGATCAATAGTATGGCCCAACCATCATTAGTGGATTTCTAATCTTGATTTTTGAAAATATACTATGGAAAACAATTCACTCAGGCAGTATGGTACAGCCTGAACATCTACTCTTGCTCTTGGCATTGATGATAGGTGAAGGATACAGTTAAGAATACTTTGCCCTTTGGAATTACCAGTCTAGACTTGAAGATTGGTGCTCCTATTTTTCTTGCACTGAGAGTACGAAAGAAGCTATACGGCTCATCTTAAAGACAGTGCTTGCTGGACGAGTGGCCTCTGGTGGCTGGTGTCTTGTGGTCTGACTATGGGAAAGGAAGTTAATTAGGGAGTGTGGGCCAGGAGGGCCTTAGAGTGGGATATCAGGGAGAGCACTTAAGAATGACTCTCCAAGGAATCAAATTTAAAGAGTAATTTTGAGAGTGAATTTTGGTGTGGAATAAACCTGCATCTGAGTTCTGCTACTTATCTAGCTATGTGACTCAAGGCAGCCTTACTACAACAGTTGTACCAAACTTGTAGCAATGTCATGAGAATTAAATGAGATGATCTAAGTGCCACTCTTAACCCAACATTTGGAACCACTTAAGTGTTCAATGAATATTTCCCACTGGTATTATTTTCTGTTTTTTTTCCAAATAGATTTATAAGCTTCTTGAGAATAGGAACTGTTGTATTCATCATGGATCTTCAGCCACTGTCAGACCAGTGTTGAACTGAAATAAACGCAAACCCCCTTCACCCATTTATTCCCTTCATCTCCTCCTGACTCCTGTATCATACATGTATGTGCATGCATATATGTATTGTACTGACTGTTACAGGGACAAGAATTAATAAAGTAACTTCAAAAGAGAGAGTATTAACTGTGTGTTATCCCATGACAATCCAGTGAAGGTAGTGTGATTTCTTGATACAATCAAAAGACCTAGAAATTACTTCATTAAATTAATCTATATAATTGTATTCACCACAGCCGATTCTGTATACAATGACACATAACTGGGAAAAAAGAGCCAAGAAGCACACCAGTAGGTTTTTGCAGTAATAATGGTGGGAAATACTCAGAACCTGCAGGGGATTGTTTGAGAAGGAGAAAGAGTCTGAGAAATGTTAGTATAGACATTTTTTATGGACTGTATATAGGCCATGGTGAATAAGAAGCAATGAAAACCATTAAATTGTGATTCCAAGGCCTGAAAGACTAAGTTAATAATACGTTCATGATCTCAGTTCACAATTAGCTAAGTGTTAGGTGTCAGCAGGAAGTCTAAGTGAGAAGAACCAAAGACGGAACTAGATGTACTCTGGAGATGAGACTGTCCAGCTCTCTCACCTCTGGAGAAGGAATGAACCTGTTATATACTAAAGTGATATCTTGTGAAATATTATTTTGCAGTAAAAAGGAATAGATGAGTGATACATGGATGGAACTTAAAAGAATTATCCTAAGCCAGAGGTTGGCAAAAAACTTTTTAAAGGGCCAGATGTTACGTATTTCAGGCTTGTGGATCAACGGTCATTATCACAACTTCTTATCTCTGCCCTTGCAGTGCTAAAGCATTAACAGACAATGTAAAAATGAATGAGCATGGCTGTGTGCCAAGAAACTTCATTTTCAAAAATAGTCAGCAGGTAGATTTGTTAAGTGAAAGAGGCTAGAGGCAAAAGTCCACATACTATGGGATTCCTTTATATTAAATGTTCAGAAAGAATAAATCTATAAAGACAGCTTAGTGGTTGCTTTAGGGTAGAAATAGATTGGCACTGGGAATATTATTGGGGTGATAAAAATGTTCTATAATTGAATTATGACTGTGGTTACAACAAGTCTGCAAGTTTCCTAAATATCAGTGAATACTACATTTTCAATAAGTGAATTTGTTGGCACGTAAATTATACCTCAATAAACATATTTAATAATATGTACTTTGATTTATTCTTGTTTCTGTTGTTTTACTGGCTTAGTCATTTTATACTCATATGTTATCCTCATCATTTGTATCAGAGCAGTGCTTGGAGAGTTTCCCAAGGGCCTTGCAGAGTTGAACTCTTCCCTGTAAAGGTTGATATGAGTCAGGTGAGTTCTTTTTGAACTCTTTCCCAGGGATCTTTCCTTATTAAAAGGAAAACCCTTGTTAGGACTCTGAAGGAAGTTTATAGCATTCTCAGTGCTGTGGTATCTAGAAGTGAATGCCAGGGTCTGGAGGTAGATAAGAGTCTGGAGGTAGATGAGAACTTTAAATTGTGTGTATTCTCTTCCTGACTTCTTGAAAAATTCTTATTATATCCAACTGAGACTAGAGTAAGTTGATTTTTCTAATGCTTAAGGAATAGTCTATGCCTCGTGAGGATGGTTTTGTGCTACAAAGAGCATTTAGATGTGCTAGTTGTCAGCTATGTGATCTGAGCCTCAGACAGGTCAAGGACTCAATTCAAATTCCATCCTAGGATCATTGTGCAATTTTCCAAGATGCACGGCATCTGACTGAGTTAGTAACAGAATGATTGGTATTTCTGATTCATAGGCAAGCTCTCATAGAGCTGAAAATTGTCAGTCTGGTGACAGAATTGGTCACACCAAGTGGAAGGGAGCCTCATGATGGCTGGTGTCAGAATCTGATGATTGGGTTTTATTTCCCTCATCAAAGAGCCTTTCTGGAGCATGATCTTAAGAGAAAATAGCATTTTCCTCATCTGGGCTGATTGTGGAGAATCAGGTCTAGTATATATCCTCACTGTATGATTGAGATATTGGTGAATCGTGGCCCTTAGACCTGAGGAGAAGAGGCAGTTCTTGGAACTGTCATGAGGATGTGCTGCTTACCAGTTATGAATATTTATCATTGCTAAGCTTAAACACTCTACAGTTGGA
>PVHX01010959.1:0-66942 GCA_004024805.1 Geosciurus inauris
TATCAGTTCTCTGAGAAGCAGCTGCTTCATCCCTGGGGGTATCTGGCATTTTGAACAGTTATGTTGAAGAAAAAGAGTACATTAGTTTCTGTTTCCTTCCACATCAGTCATTCTTAAACTGAAAATAAGCACAAAAATTTATAGTACTGCAAGACCAAAATCAAAGTTCAAAGTTTTCAAGACAGGTATATTGGGTTTTATTTTTTCCTAACAATCTGACAATTCCTGAGAATATCTAATTTCACTTTTCCTTTGTCCTTTTTCTGACTTTCTTCCTCTCTTTCTCTTTCCCTCCCTCCCCTTATCTATTCTCTCCTTTTGTTATTTTTTGTTTTTGCTTTTTATTGGTGCATTATAACTATACATAATGGTGAAATTCGTTGTTAGGTACTCATTCATGCACATGATGTAACAATATAATCTGGTCAATATCATTCTCTGGTACTTTCTCTTTCCTTTCCCTCCTTCCTCCGTCTGGTCCCTTTACTCTACTGGTTTTCCCTCTCTACTCATGAGATCACTCCCACCTTTATTACCCACTTTGTCCTCGCTAGCTTCCATATACAAGAGAAAACATATGACCCTTGACTATAGCATCATGTTCTCCAGGTGGATCCATTTACCAGCAAATGACATAACTGCATTCTTCTTCATGGCTGAATAAAATTCCACGGGGAATATGTATATACATTTCTATGTACATATATATATAGAGAGAGAGCATGATATATATCATATATATTATATATATATCATGATATATAGTTATATATATACATATATATATTTACATATATACATATATCTCATTTCTTTATGCATTCACCCACTGACAGACATCTAGACTGATTCCACAGTGTTGCTATAAATATGATATGCATGTATTGCTATAATATGACTTTAATTCTTTAGAATAAATACTGAGGAGTGGTATGGCTGGTTTCATTCCTAGTTTCTTGAGGAAACTCCCTACTGATTTCTATAGTGATTGTACTAACAATCCCACCAATAGTATATCATTGTTCCTTTTCCCCACATCTTCTCCAGCATTTATTGGTATTTGTATTCTTGATGACTGCCAATCTAATTGGAGTGAGATGAAATCTCAGTGTAGTTTTGATTTCCCTGATTGCTAAAGATCTTAAACATTTTCTTCATATATATGTTGGACATTTGAACTTCTTTTGACACATTTGTACTTCTTTTGAGAAATCTGTTTAGTTCGTTTTCCCTTTTATTGATTGGGTTATTTGTTGTTAAGTTTTTTGAGTTCTTTTTATATTATGGATATTAATTCTCAGACAGAAGAGTAGCTAGCAAAGATTTTATCCCATCCTGGGTCTCTCTTCATGCTCTTGTTTGCTGTGCTGAAGGTTTTTAATTTGATGCCATCCAATTTATTCATTCTTGGCATTATTTCTGAGTTTATTGAAGAAGTCTTTGACTGCACCTATATGTTGGAGTATTGACCCTACATTTCCTTCTAGCCATTGCAAAGTTTCTGGTCTAATACCTGGGTCTTTGATCCATCTTGAATTGATTTGTGTGAAAAGTCTGAGATAGGGATCTAGTTTTATTCTTCTACATATGGATATTCAGTTTTTCCAGCACCATTTGTTTAAAATGCTGTCCTTTCGCCAAAGTTTGTTTTTGGCATCTTTGTTAAGGATCAGATGACTGCATGTGTGGGGGTTTGGCTCTGTGTCTTCTATTCTGTTCCATAGGTCTATGTATTTGTTTATATGCCAGTGCTATGCAGCTTGTATTACTATAGCTCTGTTGTATAAAGTTAGGTATGGTGATACCTCCAGCATTGCTTTTTTGGCTTAGAATTACTTGGCTATTCTGGACCTTTTATGATTCCAAATAAATTCTGCAAAGAATGTCATTGGTATTTTGGTGAGGATTGCATTGAATCTGTAGATTGCTTTTAGTAATATGGTCATTTTATGGCTCTGTGTCTTCTATTCTGTTCCATTGGCCTATGTATTTGTATTCATAAACATGGGATGTTTTTCCATCTTCTAGTGTCATCTTCAATTTCTTTCATTAGTGTTCTATAATTTTTGTTGTAGAAGTCTTTCACATCCCTAGTTAGATTTTTTCCTAGCCTTTTTTTTAAAGGCTATTGTGAATGGTCTTTTTATCTTTTTATCTCAAAGTGGATTAGATAAATTTACTTATTCTCCCTGAATTCTATGCTTTTAAAGATTATTATAGACATAAGGATACCACATTATGTAAATTTTGAAAACTGAAGGAAATTATGAGGGGGAACATCTGCAATCCTGCTACTCTTTCACAATAATTTTTATCACTTTGATTTATTTTCTTTTAAATCTTTTTATATAAATACTTATTTTTACTATATAGGTATCACTATGATATGTATGCAGCTGCATACTGGTTTTGAAAAATTGCATTCCTATACATTGTAAACATTCACCAACATTAGTGCTTTAAACAGAGCAATTACTATTATTATTATTATTTATTTTACTCATTCCTTCTAAGACTAGCTATGATAGCATGATGGTTAAGGGAGGAAACAAGTAGTATTCCCATTTAAAATGGCATTTAGCTAGATAAACTTGGTCAAAGCCACTAAATGAGTTTTCTGTGAAGACAGAGAAGGAATTTTCTGCACATAGGAAAGCCTAATAAAAGTTAGGAGCGGTCAAAATTCCCTGCCTACCCACCTCTAAGAAAACACAAGTTTGTTCAGAGACTGTAAGTATTTATTCAGATTCCCCCTGGGTTAATACAAATTCCATAATTGCCTAAGACATGTGTGAACTGCAACTCCCGAGTTGAAGAATCCTTAAAATTTTCAGTGGCTCTAACTTGGAGTCCAAAACATGATAGTCCACTCCCCTACCCCAAAGATTTACATAATTAAGGTTTGTGGGGTTGCAAAGAACTCACTTCTGGCCACCATAAGAAAAAAAGGGGGTGGGAAGTGGAGCATTACTGGAATGCTACTGGAGTGTTATTGGAATACTAGAGCAGCCCACATAACTCCAAGAGGAGTTAAAATCCATGGCCCTCTTTTGAAAGGTGCCATCAATGTGACTCAGCTCCCCAAACTCCCACACTTAGTGCCTCTCTGATCCAAATTTCAAATTCCAAGTTAGGAAATTGAGAAAGTTCTACTGGATCAAACATTACCTTTTATGATGACCAGCTTGAGCCAGGTCAAGGTATCAACTGCTGTCTAGACTCAAGAAAGAATTCCACTTTGCCCTGGGCAACACATTTTGTATTGAGTTCTTTTCACTATGCTATTTTATTAGGCTAAATATAAGCATGAGGAGCAGTGCGGGGCAGGGTGAGGTTCTGCTTTAAGAGTCTAATGCCTGGGGGCTGAGGTTGTGGCTCACTGGCAGAGCGCTTGCCTCGCATGTGTGAGGCACTGGGTTCAATCCTCAGCACCACATAAAAATAAATAAACAAAATAAAGACACCGTATCCAAAAAAAAGAGTCTAATGCCTATTTTGGGTACAAATGCTATTCAGGAAGAAATTAATATAAGCATTCCAGAGTTCCAGATGGAAGAATCCTTCATAATCCAATGAAGAGTTCCCTCAGTTTCCAGCTGAACATAAAATCCCTTCTCAAAGCTTTGCAGGAGCCAGGCACAGTGGCACATGCCTTTAATCCCAGTGGCTTGGGAAGCTGAGGCAGGAAGATCACAAGTTCAAAGCCAGCGTCAGCAACAGAGAGGTGGTAAGCAACTCAATGAGACCCTGTCTCTAAATAAATACAAAACAGGGCTAGGGATATGGCTCAGTGGCAGAGTGCCCCAGAGTTCAATCTCTGGTACCAAAACAAAACAAAACTTTGCAGGTACATTTGTTCGGTGGGGTCTGACATTACAGTAGTTTGCAAATCAACATGCTCCCCCTTGATCATTAAATCAAATGATATTGTGTTAGTTTTCCATTGATGTGACAAAATATATGAGATAATAACCTCACAGGGAGGAAAGATTTATTTTGGCTAATGGCTTCTATCCATTGGCTCTATTGCTTTTCCTCCTGTACCAAGGCAGAAAAACACGGTAGGAGCACACCGTGGAAGAGCTGCTCACTCATGGTAGCTGTGAAACAAAAAGAAGTAGGTGTCCCAATATGTCCTTCAAGGACACACCCCACAATGTCCCAACTTCCTTTCACTAGGCCCCTCCTCTGCAAACATTCCACCACCTCCATTGGGTGTGCACTAAGCCTTTAACACATTGACCTTTGGGGAAACTCCACATTCAAGCTATAGCAGATACGCATTACTCCTACATTTTCTACTATTTTCAAATATATGTCATTGTTTTGATCAAGAAAAGCATTCTTGGCTTCATAATAGCTTTATATAAATATCTATTTCCTTAGTTAAAAACTAATTCAAGTAACTATTACATGTGAGGATCTCCCTAAGTTTTGATGTTAAAAAGAGGTCACACAACATTTTATGTGGCAGGTAACAGTAGAGAATATCAGCAAGTGTCATATTGTCAGCTGGACAAAAGGAACTCAGGACTCAAACAAGGATGAGGCAGACATGATTTTCTTAGCAATATCTGACTAAGGCTTTAGAAAGGTAATTTAGGCTGACTCCAGGACCATTCCTCATATTAACTGCAGTTAGGTGATATAAAAATTATGTCACATAAAACTGTAATGGCTTTTTAAATAAATATATGCATTGGCATACGTAGTTTAACTTTACTAATTAGTATGTTAATACATTTAATACAGTTGAATTAATAAATTTAAGTGCAACAGACAATAAATGTGGCTCATGCTCAACAACATTGGAAAGCACTTTATTCTGTATCATACCTGTGAAAAATATGACCTTGTAAGTAATCATTGCCGTTTATGTACATATTTCCCTTCTTTTCACTACTTATTGTCTCTCTTCCTCTCTCTCTGTTTTGCACATAGGAAGTGCTTGATAAATATTTGCTTTTGAAAGTTTATAGCTTCCTAGGGCAAAATGAAATAGTTGGGCAGAACCACTGCAGGATCCCATGGTCTGGCCGGTTCCTTCATCCCACTCTGCCTGGCCCTGCTGTGGGATGCCAATCTGGGTTGAGTTGCCAATCTGGGTTGCTCTGCTCTATGGCACACCCTTCTCTCCATTCCTCACACTCCTTCCAGCTCTACCCACTGTGAAGACTGACTCCTTCCTGCCCCTCATGAGAACATAATTTTCCAAGCTAAGACTAATAAAACAGTGTTTCTGTGAATCCAGTTTTGGGAAACACTGAAACTTATCTCTATTTATAAAACTTTAAAAACACAAGGAAAGAAAAACACTCTAATAAGAAAAGACTTTCTGTTGACCACTCCACTTCAGATTTAACTAGATATGAAGGAGATTATTCAATGTCCAATAACCTAGAGGTTAAGATTGGCTTAAAGTATGTTTGGCTTTGAAGGTGGATTTCAGGCTTGCCTTCCCTTTGACTGAATTTGTTGTTTCCCATATGGTGAGTGATGCTAATCTGAAATTTGATTTTGCTAAGTCATTTTTTCCCTAGCATATGCCTTAAAGGATAGTTCAAATTTTGCCTAAATGGCCCAGTTGCTGAACCATCAAGCTGGCATAGTTGTAAAGCTGTTTTTCAGACAAGTGACCATGCAGTGCGATGTGTCGTTGTCACTGTCTGGAGTCAGGGTGGCAGAATACAGAGTCAGAGGCAGAGGTGGGAGCTTTGCCAACTGAAACACCGGCACCTAGACTGTGCTGTTCTGCAGCACACTGTGTTCTCAGTGGATGTCACAATTACATTTTAGGAACAACTCAAACTCTGATGTATTGTTAAAGCCTTTATTTCCTTTTGTGCTTTAGAAGAGAAATTACAGCCTGGTATCATCATGGTGATTACCTGGCCAAATGGAATTACACTACAGACTGGTAAAGCTGTACCTTCTGATTCCAGGCAACGATGACGTCAGTCCCTTTTGTACTTCCCTTCCTGGATGGCTGCATTATCTTCAAACTCAATAGAGAGACAGATGACAGAGAGAAAATCTCCCTCTCCATCTCCATCTCTGTCTCCCCTCTCTTCCTAATGCAATTCACACCAATGAGCCTGCAGGCTCCATGGACCTCAGCAATCTAAGTGAATAGTCAAAAGATCCTGGAAATCCCACTCAGAGTCAGGCATAGCTAATTGTTTGTAGCACCACCATCACCCACCAAAGAAAAGATAGAACAAATCCAGGAAACTTCAGAGGGAAAACTAAAGAGTTTTTGTTTGTTTGTTTGTTTGCTAGTTTTGCTTTTTTCCCCCAGGCCTGTAAATAATGTCTCTTAGAATGGTGTTTTGTTGTTGTTGTTGTTGTTTTTGCTTTTTTTTAAGTGCTTGCTGTTTCAGTTCTAAAATGTCCTGCCTGTCCAATTGAAATTAAGTCACCAATCAGGTCAATGATGAAGCGGTCTGCATTGCAGTTGGGGCACATTATAATAAATAACAATGATGACAACAGTGAACTTTCCCATTCATACTCAGCACGACGCAGCGTGCACTGTAACTCTCCTTCCCACCCTGTAGCCCATTTGCTGTTTCTCATGCTGCCTAGCATGCAAACGTTTTCACCGTATCCTGTAATGGGATTATCAGGTATTGGGGAGGGGAAAAGGGAAAGGATAGAGAGGGGGAGAATGATAAATAGAAAAAGATAAGAGAAGAAGCAGAGAAGCAGAGAGAAATGTGTATACACAAATATGTATTCTGGGTTTCTAGAAAAAGCAAGCTATTTCTTGGCTATGCTCTTCCTAACACAATCTCCAGGCATAGATACAGCTGTCACAGACTTCATACTGGGTCACTTCAAGTGATTCCTACATTTATTCTCCAGGAAGTAAGAAAATCCTATCAAAGATTGAGAGAGAGCAATGAGTACTTCCAAAGAATCATCTTGGCCTTCTCAACATCCTCGAGCTCAGGAGGGGAAGGACTAAAGCAGCCAGCACAGCAGTGCCACTGAAAACCATGGTGGGAGGGAAGGTGAGGACAGTTGGCCCAGGGTGTGCCAACAGACAGCCATCTTGCTAACTAACACACGCTGGATAACTTTTGCATTAACACTAAATAGAAGTTTCAGGATCCAAACTTGTGTCTGTTTTTGTCTTTGATAGTACACTGGTATATTCTCAGCTTAGGAGCCTGAGTTCTATGTGACAACCAGCAACACAGTAAAGGCAATGGAGAGGCATCTCTTTCCCCAATACTGAACCTCTGTTCTACTCTGGAAACAGACTGCCCACACTGGTCATCACAGTTGTCTTCCCTATCATTCACACCATTCAATACACTCAAGCAGAAAGAAGTATGGCTTTATAATTACTGTTAAATGTAATCAGAGACTATCTTCATGAGCATTCTGGATCATTAGCATCAGCGTAACTACTGCCTTCAGAAAATAATAATCATACAGACATATGCTATAGATAGTTAGGGAGTCAAATGCAGAAATGTAGCAAAGCAAGGATTGCCTATTAATGTTGTATAGTAGTTGTAATTGATATTGAAAATTAATTAATTTACATAAAGTAACAACATTATGTGGGATATTGTTAGCTCACCAGATTCAATAGAGTAGAAAAACTGATAGAAAAAATTTTATTTAACACATTGATGCCTGAAGTTTCACAATTAGAAGCAGGGGGAGGAACAGAAACATATCTATTCAAAATACTCTAGTTAAAATATAATATCTTTGGATGAGGATGTGCATTGACTCAAAGTCAATAATTTATGTAAGTATCTATCTATATCCATTTATTTTGTAAAAGAGAAATGACATGTTGAGACCTAATTTTTCTTACTCTCCATATGACATTTTGTTTCATCAGCCAGAGGACCTCATTTGCCTTAGAATTAAAATTACTTAGCATGCAAAGAGGAAGCAAGTTTTTGACCTCCAGAATAGAATTTTGAAACTCACAGAAACATAATAGTCTTAAAATCCTGCAAGTTTGAGAGAAAAGGGATTTCTAAAGCTTTAAATACTTCCTTAATATCTATCAATCAATTCAAACTCCAGAATTGTAAAGGTGAAAACCAAAACAAAACAACCTTTACGTGGGAGTCTTAGGAACTGCAATTCAGGAGACACAGGTTCAGACAGCTGTGGATCAGTATTCTGAGGAAGGTAGGGGAAGTGGGAGCTTATTTGTACTACAAAATATTGAGAAAAAAAATCAGGGCTACTTGAGGATAGAAGATAAAGAAGGAAAAGGGTGTACTTAGTAAAGATGTTCACAAAACAAGAGTCTGATAACCTCTTAGTCTATATCTTCAGTCTCGGCATGATGTCAACATCTGGCTGCTTCAGACACCTACACTAAAAGGGTGGAGGTGACCAAAGCACACATTCCAGGCAGTAGCTTAAGACATGTGTAAGTCCTGTTTTTCTCAACCACCTCCTAACAACATTTTGCTTTATTTTTTATTGATTGACTTTGTGTTACTGGGAATTGTTCCAAGGGGTGCTCTACCAATGAGCTAAAACCCCAGCTCTTTTTTATTTTTTAAGATAGGGTCTTGCTAAATGACGAAGACCGGCCTAAAATTTGTGATCCTCCTTCCTCGACCTCCCAAGTCACTGGGATTACAGGTGTACACCACTGTACCCAGATCCTAACTCCATTTTAGAAGCTCTCTTAGTGTTGCTTTCATTATGATTTCCTTTTATTTCACACATCTCACAAACAAGACTAGCAAGACTGATTGGAAATTTCCTCTAAATCATTGGCAGAAAGAGCTTAGGTGGTGCTATAAAGAAAGTTCCAACCACAAAGAAAAGTTTGCTCTTAACCTATTAAGTCCCATGGTTCCAGATGTGGGGCACATGTAAAAACTTATATTGAGCAACAAATACATCACTTACGGTAACTTTTGAAATAACTTTCCTGTTCTATCCTTTAGAGAAAAGTAATAGGTGAATGATAGGAGCATTTGAATTTATATGAAAACATATAAGCTCTGGATTATGATTTCCAACCTATTTAAATGCACCTGTGGCAGTTTCATTGAAATATGTGCAGAATTGAAAATTTGGCTGGGTGCAGTGGTGCACACCTGTAATCCCAGCGGCTTGGGAGGCTGAGGCAGGAGGACTGCAAGTTCAAAGCCTCAGCAATTCAGCAAGGCCCTACACAACTTAGCAAGACTCTATATCAAAATAAAAAATAAAAAGGGCTGGGGATGTGACTCAGTGGTTAAGCACCCCTGGGTTCAAAACTAAAAACAAAAATTTAAATGAAAATTTGGAAATTAATGATTAAGGGGAGTTTCTGATGGGGGAGTTGTGAGAATCAATGAGATAACATGCCTGAAACATTTTACACAATTCCACATATGATACACACTCTTATGTTTATAATAAACATTACTACACTTGTCATCCTACCTAGTAAACACTACCTCTCTCTCCAGGTGTCTGCTCCCTGCTGCTAGACTTTATCAATGGACTGAAAGCAAGATTCTATTTTATCTATTACTTCATCCTCAGCTCCTGTCACAGAGCTTGGTACTCAGTAAGTATTTGTAGTGAATTTGGACCCCTTGGTTCTTCTACACAAAGATGTGCAGGAAGAGGGAAAAAACCATCCTCACACTTGGTTATTCATCTACATGATGCCACCAACTCAAGTACAAATCTGCATTTATACAAAAGAAAATAAGAATCTAAAATTCATTGTCCAAGTTTTAGATGAGTCTTGCCCAGTGAGTTTCTTTATTTCTTTCTCATTCGTTTTTTTTTTTCTTTTTTACTCTTGGGATGATTAAACAATCAGATAGGCTACCAAAAAGGTGGAAGGACTCTATCCTTTGTGAGCACTTTGAAACATAAATGACACTTGTCCAGGATGATTTAGACATTGCCTTGCCTGAAGACAGATAGCTGGGCCAGATCATCCCTGAAAGTGCCTTCAGCTCTTTTGATTCTATTAAGTAGTTAATATTTTTCCTGTAATGTGCTATTGGCAACTGTCTGGTAATACTATAGATTCTCCTATAGCATGCAATGATATGACATTGATCTAATACCACATATCCACTCTGTCTGTTCTACCAACATCATTCCCTGAGACACTGACCATTTATTCAAAGACACATTCTTACCTTTCTTTTTTTTTTTTTTTTGGTACTAGGGATTGAGCCCAATGGTGTTTTACCATTGAGTCACATCCCTAGCCCTTTTTATTTTTTATTTCGACACAGGGTTTCACTAGGTTGCTTAAAGCCTCACTGAATTGCTGAGGCTGGTCTCAAACTTGTGATCCTCTTGCCTCAGTCTCCTGAGCTGGCATCATGCCTGACTACTCCTCCGATTTTGCCAGTGCAACTTCTACTTAATACTCTTAAACTTAAAAAAAAATCCTTACTTTCTTACCTTTTGTACAACCAAACAAAGATCATCCTTAGGGCTTTAGAAATAATTCTTGTCATATGCTCAGTACTGAGTAAAAATCTACTTAGAGTTTCAGATATTTCATTCACCAGGTCTTAAATTCATCTGTTTTTTTCCTTAATCCCATTCAAAGTATATACTTTTTTGTTGCAAACTAAATTTATTTCTGGATTAAGAATATGAGTGTCATCACATTCCAAAATGTCTGAAAGTTCCCCAAACACACTGCAAGCCCATATCCTTTTCTCTTCAGTAGCACTGGCCAAAATCACAGAACTCTCAAGGACAGGCTAGAGAAGAGAAGGTTCAGTGGATCAGGATGACTTAGTAGCTCATTTCACTGTCACCTCCCAATCTCCTTATTGTAAGAAAGAGAGATTAGAACTAGTTACTAAAGGAAATTTACTGAGACAACAAATGCCATAGCTTTATAATATAGTTGACTTATTCCTTGGGATGGTTAGGATCTGGGTGGATCCTTGAAGCCTTGAGCCAGTTCTTAAAAACACATAAGGTAATATCATCATCTTCATTTACAGATGTGGAAAAAGGCTCATCAGAGTAACTTAACTAGCCAGGATCATACAAGTAGTAAAGAACAGAGCTAGATTTAAAACTCAAGGCTGGCTATGGTCAAGAATTCTAGTCCCTGTGGTGGGATTCAAAAATGAGCAAGTCAGCCAGGTCTGGTAGCACACACTGGTAATCCCAGAGGCTTGGGAGGGTGAGGCAGGAGGATCACAAGTTCAAAGTTAACCGCAGCAACAGTGAAGCTCTAAGCAACTCAGTGAGACCCTGTTTCTAAGTAAAATACAAAATAGGGCTAAAGATGTGGCTCAGTGGTCGAGTGCCCCATGATTTTAATCCCAGGTACCAAAAAAAAAAAAAAAAAAGCAGGTCGTCTGGCCTTTAAAGTCCCTAAAATGTGTTTGGAAAAAATGAGACAAATTCATGTAAAATTAAATTGCAATGAAATATTGAAATAATGGCTCAAGTTAAAAGAGAATCTTTGTCACAGGCAAACATATTTCATCGCTAAATGGACTATCAGGCAAAGAGGAAAGGGAGATCTATAAATGCAGTCCATATATTGGAAATTTTTAAATAAGTCCCTAAAACTGGAGGTAGCACAAAGACTGATGTTAAGAGAAAAATATGACCTTGCTTCTATTGCAAAAGCAGTAGTGGAAGGCAGAAGTCACTGGTAGGGAAGCAGGAAGATCAAGAGTCCATGGAAAACAATTCAAGACTCTCTAAGAATGATTTCATGTGATTTGTTTCTTTAAAAAGGTTTGACCTTCAATTTAGGTTAAGGCCCCAGTAGCTCAATATTTTAAGTATATGAATTATATTACTTAAAATGAAAATGCTCTGGATTTTATTTTATAACTTAATATAAAATAAGCTTAAAGAGCTATGGTTTTTAAAAAAGATCTTGAAGGATTTATTTTTAAGTTTAAGAGTGTTATGTAAGAGCTATATTGGCAAAATCTGAACAGTAGCCAGGTATAGTGGCACATCCCTGTAATTTCAGCGGCTCAGGAGACTGAGGGAAGAGGATCATAGGTTCAAAGCCAGTCTCAGCAACTTCGTCAGGCTCTAAGCAACTTAGCAAGAGCCTGTGTCAAAATAAAAAATAAGAGCTGAGGTTGTGGCTCACTGGAAGAGCACTTGCCTCACACGTGTGAGGCACTGGGTTCTATCCTCAGCACCACATAAAGATAAATAAACAAAATAAAGACACTGTATCCATGTATAACTACAAAATATTTTTAAAAAATAAAATAAAAAAGGGTAGGAGCAGGCGCGGTGGCGCAAGCCTGTAATCCCAGCACTTAGGGAGGCTGAGACAGGAGAATCACGAGTTCAAAGCCAGCCTCAGCAACCACGAGGCGCTAAGCAACTCAGTGAGACCCTGTCTCTACATAAAACACAAAATAGGGCTCAGGATGTGGCTCAGTGGTTGACTGCCACTGAGTTCAATCTCCAGTCCAAAAAAAAAAAAGGGGGTGGGTAGGGATGTGGCTCAGTGGTTAAGAATCCTGGAGGTTAATCCGCAGTACCAAAAAGAAAAATATTCTGAACAGTAACTTCCATTCTAGTTCTCCTGTTGATGGACAACAATTTAAGCAACATGTTCTTCTATGTTCCAATCATATGTGTGCAGGAGAGACAGAAATATTAGAGTCTTCTCTTTAAAACCTGTATTGCAGGTAACAGTCTGGTGCACTTTTGATTAAGACCAAATGAACTAAGATTTATAGAAACCCAGGAACAAAATGTCAAGTTTACATCTGGCTTTTGATTACTTCCTATGCCCAAGTGAGGGTACCTCCTTTAAATAGTTAGTCAAGTGGCTTGTTAAGCAAACCATGCTAGAGTAATAGTCAAATCCATGAGAACAGAAGTAAATGTGTCCCTATATGTTACATATGACCAAAGAAGAAAGACTAGTCCTTTATGGACCTGAGCATGTGAATACTTTTTACATGCATATAATATTGCAAACCCCCTCCTGGGATAAGTAAATATTATTTTTTTCTCCTTTTATAGATGAGAAATCAAGCTCATTGAATTTAAATGATTTGCTAAGTAAGATATATAAATTCATGTATACCAATTCTGACTTCAAGAGTTCACAAGAAACCCTTGAAGAAGACTTAGTGTTTTAGTCAAGTTTTTCACTGCTGTAACTAAAGGACTCAACCAGAACAACTATAAGGAGGAAAGGTTTACTTGAGGGCTCACAGTTTCACAGGTTTTAATCCATAGACAGCAGGCTCCATCAGGACTCAAGGTGAGGCTGAACATCATGGCAGAGAGTGCGGCAGAAGAAAGCAGCTCACATGGTGACTGGAGAACAGAGAGAGAGAGAGAGAGAGAGAGAGACTCCACTCACCAGATACAAAACATATACCCCAAAGCCACACCCCAATTCCAACCTCCTCTAGCCACACCCTACCACTTCAGTTACCACTCAGTTAATCGCTTATGGGATTAAATCACTGATTGGGTTAAGACTCTTACAACCCAATGATTTCTCCTCTGAACCTTCTTGCATTGTCTCACATGTGAGCTTTTGGGGGACACCTCATATCCAAACAATAACATTTGCCCTCTTAAAAATACACACCCCCCCAGTTTCACTCCAGAGTTCCTGTGGACCGGCAGGAGCTGCAGAGGGCCCAAATCAGCCCTCAGGAAACTCCACGGGTGTCCAGCCAAGGATTGACCAGAGACTGCTAGCAGCTAGCCACAAGGAAGCCCACACTCCGGGATAGAGTTATCGCAGAGACCCCAGCAGGAAAAGGCCACACCCAGGTGAGGCCTGGGCCAACCCCAGTTCAGCTCCCAAGTTCCTGGGGAAAGGTGAGAAAGAAGGCCCAAAACCGCCCTTAGGGAATGCTAGGGGTGCCCAGCTGAAGGCAGACCAGAGACTGCCATAGGAGCCCAGCCAAGGCCGCTCCCACTGCCCTCTAGAGCTACCTCCACTACCTCTGCCACCAACTTTAGTGGCAATAGTGCCCATCAGGGACACTGAGGGAACAGAAGTAGCTCCAAGGTGAGACACAGGTAATCTGGAATGTCAATACAAGATTATAGGATGGAAGCCAAAATACCTCAGATTGGTATTGCAAGAAAGGAAGAAACACAATCAACATGAAAAAACAAGGGAAGAAAGTGCCCCAAATAAACTGTGATACCACTGAAACAGAATCCTTTGACAACACAGTTGATGAAATGTCAGAGAAAGAATTCAGAATGTACATAATTAAAATGATCAGTGAATTAAAGAATGACATAAGTGAGCAATTACAGGCAAAAATTGATCAATCCAACAAAGAAATAGGAGAGCAAATAAAGGCAACCATTGAGGGTTCTAACAAAGAGATAAGAGAGCAATTACAAGTAGCAAAAGATTACTTTAAGAAAGAGCTAGAGATTGTGAAAAAAAAAAAACAATCAGAAATTCTTGAAATGAAGGAAACAATAAACCAAATAAAAAACTCAATAGAAAGCATCACCAGCAGACTAGATCACCTGGAAGACAGACCCTTGGAAAATGAAGACAAGATATACAATCTTGAAAATAAACCTGACCATACAGTGAAGATGGTAAAAACATCATGAACAGAACATACAAGAAATATGGGACAGCATCAAAAGACCAAATCTAAGACTTACTGGGATAGAAGAAGGAGCAGAATTTCAAACCAAAGGAATGCGCAATCTCTTCAATGAAATAATATCAGAAAATTTCACAAATATGAAAAATGAAGTGGAAAATCAAATACAAGAGGCTTACAGGACACCAAACGCACAAAATTTCAATAGATCTACACCAAGGCACATTACAATGAAAATGCCCAACATACAGAATAAGCATAGAATTTTAAAGGCCACAAGAGAGAGGAGCCAGATTGCATATAAGGGGAGATCAGTTTGGATCTCAGCAGATTTTTCAACCCAGACACTAAAAGCCAGGAGATCATGGAACAACATATTCCAAGCTCTGAAAGCAAATGAATGCCAACGAAAAATCCTATATCCAGCAAAATTGAGCTTCAGATTTGATGATGAAATAAAAACCTTCCATGATAAACAAAAGTTAAAAGAATTTACAGCAAGAAAGCCTGCACTACACAACATTCTTGGCAAAATATTCCATGAGGAGGAAATGATAACCAACAATGAAAATTTACAAATAGAGGAACTACACTAAAGGAAAGACCATTCAAAAGAGAAAACAACTCAAGGTAAAAACCAAAAACAAACCAAAATGACAGGAATTACAAACCGTATCTCAATAGTAACCCTGAATGTAAATGGCCTAAAGGCACCAATTAAAAGACATAGACTGACAGACTGGATTAAAAAAAAAAGACCCAACAATATGCTGTCTTCAAGAGACTCATCTCACAGGAAAAGACATCCACAGACTGAAAGTGAAAGGGTGGGAAAAAACATTTCACTCACATGGACCCCATAAACAAGCAGGAGTTTCCATCCTCATATCAAATAAAGGGGACTTTGAACCAAAGATGGTGAAAAGAGATAAAGAAGGTCATTTCATACTTCTTAAGGGAATCATACATCAACAAGACATAGCAATCATAAATATCTATGCTCCAAATAATGGGGCTTCTATGTATGTCAAACAAATCCTTCTCAAATACAAGAATCAAATAGATCATAACACAATAATACTTGGAGACTTTAACACAGCTCTCTCACCATTGGATAGATCTTCCAAACAAAAATTTAATAAAGAAACTATAGATCTCAATGAAACTATCAATAATTTAGATTTAACAGACATATACAGAGTGTTCCATCCATCAATGGGTGAATACACTTTTTTCTCAGCAGCACATGGATCTTTTCCAAAATAGATCATATGTTATGTCACAAAGCCAGTCTTAGCAAATACAAAAAAATAGAGATACTACCCTGCATCCTATCTGACCACAATGGAATAGAATTACAAATCAATGACAGATTAAAAACAGAAACTACTCCAACACCAGGAAACTAAATAATATGCTATTGAATGATGCATGGATAGCAGAAGACATCAGGGAAGACATAAAAAAAATTCTTAGATGCAAATGAAAACTCTGATACAACATATCAAAATCTCTGGGATGCCATGAAGGCAGTGCTAAGAGGAAAGTTCATTGCACTAAAATCATTCATTAGAAGAAGTAAACGTCAACAAATAAATGAATTGACTCTTCCTCTCAAAACCTTAGAAAAGGAAGAACAAATCAACACCAAAAGAAGTAGAAGACAGGAAATAATCAAAATTAGAGCTGAAATCAATTAAATTGAAACAAAAGAAACAATTCAAAAAATTGACAACACAAAAAGCTAGTTCTTTGAAAAAATAAACAAAATTGACAGACCCTTAGCTACCGTAACGAAAAGGAGGAGGAAGAAATCCTATTACTAAAATTCGTGATGAAAAAGGAAATATCACAACAGACACTACTGAAATACAGAGGATAATTAGAAACTATTTTGAAAATTTATACTCCAGTAAAATAGAAAACCCTGAAGACACCGACAAATTTCTAGAGGCATATGACCTACCCAAACTGAACCAAGAGGACATACACAACTTAAACAGATCAATTGCAAGCAAGGAAATAGAAGATGCCATCAAGAGCTTTCCAACCAAGAAAAGCCCAGGTCCAGATGGATTCTCAGCTGAGTTCTATAAGACCTTCAAAGAAGAATTAATACCAATACTCCTCAAACTATTTCATGAAATAGAAAAGGAGGGAACCCTTCCAAACTCATTCTATGAGGCAAGTATCACCCTGATTCCAAAACCGGACAGAGACACATCAAAGAAAAAAAAACTTCAGACCAATATCCCTGATGAACATAGATGCAAAAATTCTCAATAAAATTCTGGCAAATCGCATACAAAAACATTTCAAAAAAATAGTGCACCATGATCAAGTGGGGTTCATACCAGGGATGCAAGGTTGGTTCAACATACGGAAATCAATTAACGTAATATATCACATCAATAGACTTAAAAGATAAGAATCATATGATTTTGTCAATCGATGCAGAGAAGGCATTTGACAAAATACAACACTCTTTTATGCTCAAAACACTAGAAAAACTTGGGATAGAAAGAAGATACCTCAACTTTGTAAAAGCAATCTATGCTAAGCCTAAGGCCAATGTCATCCTAAATGGAGAAAAATTGGAATCATTCCCTCTGAAAACGGGAACTAGACAGGGATGCCCTCTCTCACCACTGCTATTCAACATAGTCCTTGAAATATTAGCCAGAGCAATTAGACAGATGAAAGAAATTAAAGGAATACGAATCGGAAAAGAAGAACTCAAACTATCATTATTTGCAGATGACATGATTCTATACTTAGAGGATCCAAAAAATTCTACCAGAAAACTTTTAAAATTAATAAATGATTTCAGCAAAGTAGCAGGATATAAAATCAACACCCATAAATCAATTGCATTTCTATACATCAGTGATAAACCCTCTGACAGAGAAATTAGGAAAACTATCCCATTCACAATAGCCTCAAAAAAAAAAAAAAACTTGGGAATCAATTTAACCAAAGAGGTGAAATACCTCTACAATGCAAACCACAAGACATTGAAGAAAGAAATTGAATAAGACCTTAGAAGATGGAAAAATCTCCCATGCTCCTGGATAGGCAGAATCAATATTGTCAAAATGGCCATACTTCCCAAAGTGCTATATAGATTCAATGCAATTCCAATTAAAATCCCAATGTCATTCCTCATATAACTAGAAAAGGCAATCATGAAATTCATTTGGAAGAATAAGAGACCCAGGATAGCCAAAGCAATCCTTAGCAAGAAGAGTGAAGCAGGAGGCATCACAATATCAGACCTCAGATTATACTACAAAGCTATAGTAACAAAAACAGCATGATACTGGCACCAAAATAGACGTGTAGACCAATGGTATAGAATAGAAGACACACACACGAACCCACATACAGTTACTTTATACTAGACAATGGAGCCAAACTTGTACACTGGAGAAAAGGTAGCCTCTTCAACAAATGGTGCTGGGAAAACTGGAAATCCACATGCAACAAAATGAAACTAGACCCCCTATCTCTCACCAACCACAAAATTCAACTCAAAGTGGATTAAGGACCTGGGAATCAGACCAGAGACCCAATGCCTAATAGAAGAAAAAATAGGCCCAAATTTCCATCATGTCAGATTAGGACCATACTTCCTTAACAAGATTCCTATAGCACAAGAAGTAAAATCAAGAATCAACAAACAGGATGGATTCAAACTAAAAAGCTTCTTCTCAGCAAAACAAATAATCAATGAAGTGAACAGAGAGCTGACATTCTGGGAACAAATCTTTGCCACACACACATCCGATAGAGCACTCATCTCCAGGATACATAAAGAACTCAAAAAGCTTAATACCAAAAAAACTAACAACTCAATCAATAAATGGGCCAAAGAACTGAACACAAACTTCACAGAAGAAGATATACAATCCATCAACAGACGTGAAAAAATGTTCATCTCTAGCAATCAGAGAAATGCAAATCAAAACTACCCTAAGATTTCATCTCACGCCAGTCAGAATGGCAATTATCAAGTATACAAACAACAATAAGTGTTGGTGAGGTTGTGGGGAAAAAGGCACGCTCATACTTTGCTGGTGGAACTGCAAATTGGTACAAGCAATCTGGAAAGCAATATGGAGATTCCTTAGAAAACTTGGAATGGAACCACCATTTGAGCCTGCTATCCCACTCCTCGGTCTATACCCAGAAGACCTAAAATAGCATACTACACTGATGCAGCCACTTCAATGTTTATAGCAGCTCAATTCACAATAGCTAAACTATGGAACCAACCTAGATGCCCTTCGATAGATGAATGGATAAAGAAACTGTGGTATATAAACACAATGGAATATTACTCAGCAATAAAAGAGAATAAAATTATGGCATTTGCAAGTAAATGGATGGAGTTGGAGAATATCATGCTAAGTGAAGTAAGCCAATCTCAGAAAACCAAACGCTGAATGTACTCGCTGATAAGTGGATGCTGATCCATAATGTGGGGAAGGTCATGGGAACAATGGTGGAACTCTGTTCCCACCATTGGGAACTCTGTTCCCAAGGGGGGAGGGGGCATGGGGACAGTAAAGGTGGTGGAATATGATGGTCATCATAGCCCTGACTTTATGTATGACTTCATATATGTTGTGATTCTATACAGCTTACAACTAGAGAATTGATGTTATCCTCTATCTATGTACAATGAATCAAATTGCACTGTTATCATGTAAGCTTAAATAGAACAAATAAATAAATATGAAAATAAATTTTAAAAATCACATAATTGTCCATCAACTGATAAATAGATTAACAAAAGGTTATATATCCTGCAATGGAATATTATTCAGCAATAATATAAAACAAAGAACGATAGATGCCATAGTATGTTTGTGTTTGTGTTTTTGCAGTGACTGTGCAAGTGCTCTACCACTGAGGGAGCCACATCCCCAGCCCCCAGTTCTACAATACATATGAACCTTGAAAACATTATACATGGTGGAAAAAGCTAGTGACAAAGGATCACATGTTGTATGGTTCCATTTATTGAAATATTCAGAATTGGTACAGGTACATTCCTAGAAACAGAAAGTAGATTAGTGGTGGCCTAGGGCTGATTGAGGGAAGGCAGGCTAAGGAGTGACTGCTAGTGGATACTGGGTTTCTTTTGGGGAAGATGAAAATGTTCCGTGAATACACTAAAAACCATTGGCTTTTAAATGGATAGATTGCATAATTCGTGAATTATATCTAATAAAATTGGATTTTAACTATTTATTTGAAGTACTGGGGATTGAACCTAGGGTGCTCTCTACCACTAAGCTACATCCCCAGCCCTTCTTATTTTTATATTAAGACAGGATCTCCTAAATTGCTTAGATGGAACTTGAACTTATGATCCTCTCGCCTCAGCTTCCTGAGTCTCTTGGATTACAGGTGTGCACCACTGTGTCCAGCTAAAGCTTTTTTTTTTTTTTTTTTTTAAGGTCGACTAAGGACTACTTACACACCACATTATAATCTGAGGTATAGTGAACCATCACTGAAGATAAGAGAATGATGTTAGTCAATACATGAGCATACAGATTTATAAAAATGAAAATCAGCCAGGTGTGGTGGTGCATGCCTATAAACCCAGTGGCTCCAGAGGCTGAGGCAGGAGGATCACAAAATCAAAGCCAGCCCCTGCAACTCAGTGAAGCCCTAACCAACTCAGTGAAACCTGTCCCCCGCACCCCCCCAAAAATGCAAAGGTTTGGAATGTAGCTCAGTGGTAAAGCACTTCTGGGGTCAATCCCCAGTACCAAAATAATTTTTTTTTAATTTTAAAAATAAACAGGATGGTTTTTTTTATGAATATTTAATTTGACCAGGAACAGTGATGCATGCCTGTAATCTCAGCTACTCAGGAGAGTGAAGCAGGAGAATCAATCACAAGCTCAAGGCCAGTGTAGTCAACTTAGCAAGACTGTTTCAAAATAAAAAATAAAATGAGCTGGGGATGTAGCTCAGTGGTAGAGCAACCTTGAGTTCCATGCCTATTATAGCAAAGAAAAAAAGAAAAAGAAAATATACATATTTGCCAACACTGTCACTGACTGAAAATCCAGCTATGACTCAAAATAGCTTTCATAAAATAATATAATTTGTATCTTTGTCCTGGACCACTTTCTGCATTCCAGATCCATTTATCCAGCTGTTTTTGTGACATCTCCACATGAATGCCCAGCAGACATCTTGGCCTTCATGTGTCCGAAGCTCTTCTCCTACACCAGCTCCTGCCAAGGCTTCCCTGCCACAGTAAAGGACAGCTCAATTCTTCTAGTTGCTTAGAAAGTTGTAGTTGGTAGCAATTGTACCTGTACCTTTTCTATTACATCTCACATCTAAGCCATAGCAAATTCCTCCAACTCTTATCAAAATATATACAGCATTTAAATCAGATTTTGTACCATTCCTACTTCCACTTTCCCAATTCTACTACCATCATCTTTTACCTGAATATCTACACTAGATTCCTAACAGTCTCCTTTATTACTCATAGTCCTACCATTAACTCATAAAATGTCTTCGTGCAAATTTAAAAGGATATCCTTTCCCAAGAACATCTGCAAAGACACTGTAGAAATAAATGCACAAAGCTGATGTTAATGTCATGCCTTCTTTTAGACTGTGGCACCCTGTGCAATGTACAACCTATATAACTGTACAAAACTGTCTTTCTTCTTAGCATACTATCTTTTTACTTATTCACTGTCTGCTTCTCCCCCTTTGTGAAGGCAGAGATTTCAGTGTCCTGCTCACGGTTGTAGGCCCAGTATCTAAGCCATACCCAGCA
Organism: Geosciurus inauris; assembly: GCA_004024805.1. Taxonomy (NCBI): domain Eukaryota; kingdom Metazoa; phylum Chordata; class Mammalia; order Rodentia; family Sciuridae; genus Geosciurus; species Geosciurus inauris. Next base: position 21,370 of record PVHX01010959.1, read on the forward strand.
TATAATATGTACTCGATTGGCAGATGTTGAGCACAAACATTCAAAGAACAAGAGTCACGTTGCCAAAGCCCCGTGGGAAGGGCTGCCAGCAAGATAGCTACATATTTTTCTAAAATCCCTTGTTAGATATGCCTTTCAAGTACTGTTTATATGGAAAGACTATTTGAAAACAAAATGTCTTTTAGTTGTTAGTTTTTATTATAACAAGCATTGCAATGGAAAAAATCTTTGGTAATATGTAAGTTCTGGCTGTACACTGCAAGGTATAATTGAAAGAGAACTGGCTCAGGAGCTCAATGACAGGGTCTCCAAGTCCCTGTATAAAGGAGTTGTGTTGGGTGGAAATCCAATTGTTCTGTATGGAGAGCAGCAGGAAAACATGAAAACAGTTGGGGATTTTGCCATCTCTTCTGTATCCTTGAGAAGAGCTAGCATACCTAACCATGACCCTTAATAATTCTTTGCTGAAAGTTTCAAGATTAAGGAAGAAAAAAAGTGCAATCAATAGATTTACTTATGATTGCTAACAGAAAGGTTTGATCTTGGAGTCCAGTAGCTCAATCCAATCTTTCAATTTCTACTGAAGTCTCAGAGGCCACTAATTCAGTCTCCACCAAAGGGATGCCCCCAGATCTCCATGTATATGTGTCTAGGTTCAACTCTTCCAGTATCTCTCCAAATAAAAAGTTTCTTTACCTATTCCAATGCCTATTTTTGGATTGTCTTCCAGAAAATGATTTGACAGTGGAAATAATCAACACCTACAAACAAAATTCTACTATCTGCTCTCAAAAATGTCAAATCAGATAGATCAAATAAGACAGACACAGCACCCACAGGAAACTTCTCAATATTTGAGTTATTCATGCTTAAGTAATACCAGTGTGTTACTGATCCCTGCTGCACTGTATTTTTCTTCCAAAGTGACTTGAGGAGACTGAGGCAGCATTCTCCAGGCGCACCATGGCTTCAGGTTCTACATCCCCAGTACTCAGGCTTAAGAGCCATCAGACAGCCAGATTGAGTAGGTGGGGAGGAAGTCTCTCACTGCAGGGACATAAACCCTGCTGACACAATGGAGGATGTGTAATGTGGTGCTTAAGGCGGGGGCTCCAGAGTTAGACTGCTTGGATTCAAGTCTCAACTGTACCATGAGCAAATGTCATTTATTAGTTTACCTTTTTTGAATACCTCTGACTTTTCACAATGACATCACCCTAAATAAAAATATAGCACTTAACATTGAGAATTATTATACTTGAGTCAAAGACACCTTCTATACTGAAAGCTCTCAGGACCTGGGCAGGTGGCCAAAAGGGCAAGAGATCCTGCTTGATCATCAGACACACATTCTTGGAAGACCAGTAGAGTGAGGGACTTGGAGGCCCAAAGGCCTTCATGAGAAAGCACCATTGTGCCAAGTCCATGGCACTCATTTTTCAATTTCTGAGGGCTCCAGGATTTAGCCTGACAGCTGCCCTTTAAAAAAAAAATTGTAGTTATAGATGGACAGAATGCCTTTATTTTATTTATTTATTTTTATGTGGTGCTAAGGATTGAACCCAGTGCCTCACATGTGCTAGGCAAGCACTCTACCACTGAGTTACAGCTCCTGCCCTTTTATTGTAGAACTGAATCCAATTTGCAATTCTTTCCTTTAACCTCTTTCTCCATAGCATATACTAAATCAAAATTCATCTCCTCTGTCATATGATACATTAGCATCATATCATTTTTGGCTACACAAATGCTTTTTAATGTACAATTTCAAGTGTAATAATCTTATTCCTGTAAGACAGATAATGGAAGCATGGAGAAGAGCAGTAGCTCACCCAAAGTCACACACAGCATCCAACCCAGTCTACAGTCAACATCACACCTAGTTCACTTAGCAGATGCTTAGTGAAAAATTGAATTTCAATCAAGGACTCTACCCAGGTATCATTTTCATAAGCAAAAGATAAGTGAATTCTACCTTTTGGGATACAAAAAGCAGAAGAAAAATAAAATAAATAAAATAAAATTAGACAACATGAGAAAGAAAAATGAAATGTGAAAAATGTTAATCTTCAAGTCCAGAAAACCAGTATTCATTCATGTGCAAATACTTTTAGCAAATAATGTAATAACTTAATTTTTAAATAAAGCATAAATCCCATGTACATTGATTTCTCCAGTTCCAAGTTTTTTAAGCCTGGCACAGTGGTGCACACCACTAGTCCCAGGAACTTGGGAGGCTGAGGCAGAAAAATCCCAAGTTCAAAGCCAGTCTCATTATCTTAGTGAGACCCTATCTGAAAATAAAATAAAAAGGGCCAGGGATGTAGCTCAGTTGTAGAGCCCCTGGGTTAGCAAAAGAAAAAGAAAAAAGAAAAAGAAAAGGTTTTGTAGATTAATTATTTATAATATTTCCCATAGCAAGCTTCCTCTCTTTATTTATTGTCTCTTTTTTTCCCAAAACTACTTCACTAAAGATTTTCTTTTTATCTTTTTGCTAGAAGAAAGCAGTAACTCTTATGACTGATGTGCTAGTGTGCCAGTATCTACACTCTCACATAAACAAACACAAACTATGCAACTCTACATTATTTTTTCAGGAAAAACAATTAATCTTATCTGGCACATAGTAGTACATTTAGGGACATAAATTTTGCTTTGCTTATCCATTAGACTTTCTTCATGAGCCTTTTTTAAAAATGAGAAATGGTGGTTTACATAAACTAGGTCTCCACAATCATAATTTCAAGCGCTGTCTCTTTAGAAAAAGTGCACTATGATTGATTTAGTTATTTTTATTCTTAGATGTTTTTCCTTCATACTTCCCAACTGTCACCATCCTCCAACCCAACCCAGAATCAAGTAAGACAGAAATAAACACATGCCCAAGTGCATTTACCTGGGAAGAGTTTTCCTTTCAGAAGGACAAGGTGTACTACAAGCCAGCATCCTCCAGATGCTGATAAGAGATGAATTTACAATACACTTACACAAACACACACTCACATATTCTTTCCATAACTGAAACAGGAAAAAGGTCAAAACATCTCATCTCCAGGAAAAAAAAATGATGTGCTATTATTAATGAAAACCAGCGGCTTGGTTTTACTATAGTTGTTGATTTGTTCTCTGAGCATCTCACCAAAACTGGCATTTCCATCGTCCTTGTGAATGGGAGATCACTACGTCCTGCACTCCTGGCTCAGGAAATTCACAGAATAGGCTTCAGACTGGAAAAACTTTCAGAACTACAGAAAGCAAGAAATGGGTGTTTTAAAATCCTAAAGCAAGCCAAAAAGCATAGCCATCATTTATTGGACATCTACTGTGTGCCAGGCATTGTTCCAGTGGCTTGTATGTATACTATCCTTGCTATGCCCTAACTAGATAGGTAAAATAAACTCTGTTTACAGACAACAAACACCAGGATAGGAAAATTAAGTATTCTCTCCAAGAGAGCACAACCAATAAACAGCCAGACCTGGTTTCAAAACTATATCTGCTTTGGTCATTTGGTCATTAATACAACCTTGTTATGAGCCGGGCATTATTCTAGGATCTAAGCTAACATTCAAGCAGGAGAGAAACAACAGACAGATAAAGACATGTCTATATGCACAGTCATGCACCACCTAACGAGGTTTTGGTCAACAATGGGTGGCATATCTGAAGATTCCCAGAAGATCATAATGGGGCTGAAAAATTACTATCACGTAGCATTTTACTGTACCTCTTCTATTCTTCCATATGCTTAGACACACATACTCACCATGGGGTCCAACTGCCTACTTACTGTATTCAGTACAGTCACATGCAGTACAGATTTGCAGCTAGGAGCTTGCCATGTAGGCGTGCCCTGGTCTACAGCATCCAAGCTCATGTAAGCATACTCTGTGATGTTCACACAATGACTCAATCTCCTAACGACGCAGTTCTCAGGCTGTGTCCCTGTCAGGAATGTGTGACTGTGTGCATGTGTGTTATGGATGGATGGATGGATAGATAGATAGATAGATGGATTTATAGTCAGGGAATGAGAATTAGCACAAAGAAAAACAGCAGACCGAGAGCAGTAATAGGAAAAGTGGAGTGGTGGTATAGATGGGGTGCCAAGGGAAGACCTTCCTGGAAAGGTGACATCTGTCTGATCGAAGCCCAAACAAAATGAATGAGAAGCCAAGCAGGTGTCTGGGGAAAGAGCCTTCTAAGCAGAGGAAGCTGCAGAAGCAAAGGCTGTGAGGTGGTAGGGATTCAGTGTTTTCAGCCAAACACACAGAGCCTGGCTGGAACCCAGCAGAGGGAGAAGAATGGAAGATGAGGCTGGAGTCAGAGCCAGCTGGAAGAACTTTGGATTCCAATGTAAGGAGATGTTTTGAGCAGGGGCACAGATGATGTATTTCTCCCCAAAGTTATGTCCTCTGCTTCACTTCCATCTCATAGTAGACATTTCCCTTCTTGCTTTGCCCAGTACCTGACTGAAACCTCACCTGTTCTCTGACCACAGTCCTACAGCTTTGTGGCAGTGATGGCTTATTACTGTTACGCTCCCTCCTGCTCTCTGCAAATGTATGGACTTCATACCTCATCTGCCAAGGGCAGCTTTCCAAGTCCGACCCGGAAAACACCAACCTGCAAAGACTAGAAAAGTCTTTCTAAGACACTGCCTCGCCCCACTACTTCTGCTTCTATTTAAAATATCCCCAAAGATTTTGTCCCTTGATTTTTTTCACCATGTTGCATATTAATTCAGAATCACAGTCACAGCCACATCATCCAGGACAAAGAACAAATGGGAGCCCCTACCGGGCTCCAGATACTTCCAGGAGTTGGGGAAATAGTGGCAAAGAAGACATAGTCCCTCCCCACATAGAGCATTCCATGTGCATCTTTGTAGTGGTTCTCAATTAGAAAAACTGGGGATGTAAAGAACAAAATAAAATAATTTTGTTTTTACACAACATTTTCTTTATTTTAAAGAACTAAATAATATTTGAGAATTGTGTTAGGAGAAAATATGCCCTAAAAGCCTAAAAAAAAAAAAACAAGAGAGAGCTTTAGTAATACCTTTACTTTTTTTATTTTTTTAATCATGCTTGTAGTACTCTAAAGGGGGAATTTCAAATGAGGAAACAAGGGAGGAGGTCTCAATGAAATATGGCTGGAGAAAGGAACTCCCATGATCAGAACCACTAGATGTTCCCATGAAGATCTATTTCGCCTCTTTATCAAAATCTAATATGAAGGGTAGGGCAATCTGGACACCTGCCCCTTTGTATTTATCCTTCGGGGCACATAACCTAATGCAGGTCATCCAGGAGAGATGTCAAAATCATGAATTGATTCATTTCCTCTACTGCTACTTAATTTCCTGTAGGCTTGTATGTGTGTGTGATATACCATATAATATATACATATGGTACATTTCAATTACATATGTACATATATATATACACACACACACATACACACACATTACTCTACATTTCTCATATCCAGTAACTGCTCTGTTTTTCCTGGACATAGGATTTTATTTTCTGATACTGCTCATGGTCATTATTCCCACAGATTTTGTCCCTGGGTTCTTCTCATCGTGCAGCAAGATTCATTCACCATCAAAGCCACAGCTTCCAGGACAAAGGACAATGTTTAGACCACTGTTTTTCAGTCGTAATTTCTCCCCAGTGACAATATATCTCTTAGATATTGACTCTGAATTTTTCTTCCTTGCTTCCTTTCAGAAATGTCACATTGTCAAAGAAGACATCTCAATCCCCCAAATCCCTGGGAGGAGTTGAGGAGCCTCTGACACTTGCCTTTAGAAGGATGATCATGGAGAACCACCATTCCATACTAACTAGGACTTCTCCACACCTCCCCCACCAGGGCTCCTTGAGTCCAGGAGCACAAGTGTCCCCAGGCTACTCCTGAGAGAATTCAACCCAAAAGGAGGCAGCCCAAATGGTAAAAGACCAGAGTGGCACCTGACAAAGAGGTTTCAGCTAGGATATTTTCATCCTTCAGCTGTTGGCCATAGAAAGAAATCCACATTCCACTCACTTCCAAAACAGGTGGAGAGACATTTCATAAGCAAATGGTCACTGGATAGCCTTTGGCTGAATTTCCCCCAATTTCTATGTTCCTGCTTCTCCCTCCTCCTGTCTAGGAAAAGTTTTTAACCCTAATTGTTCTCTGTGACTCACATCTTCCATCAGTGTTTACCCACACTGATGGACACCAGGGAGCCCACTGTGAACACTGTGCTAGCTGTTGTGTGACTATAAGGCATTTACCAAAGATATCATCCTAACTTGAAACTGCTTTCATTCTTGGTAGAAAATAAAAACAGATTATATATATTATATATAATATATATTTATTTCTATATCAGAAAGGAGTCCAAAAGATTTGGGTCAGAAGGCTTTGTGGAAGGCAAGGACTGAAGCTGAACTTGGGATGTTTGTGTTGGTGTACCAGTGGTTCAGAAGCCCTTTTCCAAAGAGGCAAGAGTCAAGCATTTGCAAGGTGAGTGGAAAGGTCAATAAACACACTCTTGATTCCATCAGTTACAGCATTGAGATCGTGTGTGCACATGTGCATAATTCCTAAATATTATTCTTTTACTCCTCTCTCTCTCAAGAATAGAAGAATGGAAGAACACAATGCAGAATGATTCACATCTTCTCAGGGAGGAGCTGGAATAATTTAACATTGGAGAGAGACCCCAAACCAATACTATCACTCTCCCATAGAAAAACACAAACTCCTCAAAGTGAAAGACAAATTGAACTAGAAGCATATTTTACTGATTTATATCCCCACTGGTTTATTACTCCCATTTGGCCCTGTGTTTGTGGATGTCACTCTGTCCATAAAACAACCATAGGAAATTCCCGAGATGTTCATATTTCCTCCTCTCTCTTTTCACCCACACTCCCTGGGGGGGAAAATGTTTGACTGCTCTTTGCACCTGCTCTTGTTTTCTGTTTTTGTATGCCACCTGTTCCTAGAGCGTTTCAATGAATTCACATAAACCTTGACTCATAAGACTAAAACGAGTGCCATTCCAAGAACCCAAATGCACCACGGAGATTCACAGCCAGGATGTGTAGGCTGAGCTGAAAGCAAGAACGAGTTTCTTTTGTGATCTTATTTAACACCTACATCTTCTCAACCCATAAAGGATTATTGTGCTTTTCTGGGCTCCATGACTCACCAGTCTGCACATCATGCATATAGATGTTGTTTCATTTATAAGAGATTTTTAGGGGTGGAGGGTTTGGAAAGCCCAGGCAATAAGGAACTGCTAAAGCTGTACAATTTTCTGAAGGAAAGAGCAGCTGCCCTTACTTTTTTTCTTTTTCTCCTAAAATTCAGCTGTTGGCAGCACCACATGGATTTCAGCTGCCTTGCTTTGCTAGTAAATGATGACTGTATCAGCCGTGGCTTACACCTCCCTGACTGCAATCAGTTCTAGGCTGAGAGACGAGGAATTGAGCTCCATAGGTAATTTAGAAAACTGACAGGAAATAGCACTTGGCCTCTTTGAAGGTGAACTTATAGTTTGTATAAGATAATCTAAATCTAATTTACCAAAACTCCAGATGGTAAAGCTCTGAATAGCATTGTCAATGCAGGAGGCTTGTACTGAATTAATCTTTCTTTACTTTTTACTGTTCTTCAAATTTTAACTTTAACATAAAGAGGGAAGGACTAAAATTCTGTAGAGCCTGAATTTGGAACACAGTAATTTTTGGGTCACCACTGAATATAAGATGTAGAAATGCTGATTGGGAATGCACGCTGCTTGGACTAATTCAGACTGGATTGACCAAAGTCAAAAAAAAAAAAAAAAATGAGCATTTGGGACTGGGGTTATGGCTCAGTGGTAGAGTGCTTGCCTAGCAGGTGTGAGGCACTGGATTTAATCCTCAGCACCACATAAAAATAAATAAATAAAATAAAGGAATTGTGTCCGTCTACAACTAAAAAATATATTTTTACAAATATGAGCATTCGCTCATCTGATGCTGAAGAGTGAACTTGCTTCAAAGCAACATGCACTAAGCTTTCAGAAGAAATGAAATCTGATTTAAGAATTTACCCTCAGTCTCAAGACACAGGGAAAGAAAGCAAACTACTGACTCCATCCGCAAACCTCTATGGGCAGTGATTTTTCCCCTGGTGAGCAGAGCTCTCTGTTTCCTGGTGGCCATGTCTTGAGCTGCTTTCCTCTACCATGCCCTTCTGCCATGATGATCTGCCTCACCTCAGGCCCAGAACGGTAGAGTCAGACATCTACGGACTGAACCTCTGAAACTGTGAGCCAAAATAAACTTTTCGTCTTTTACATGGTTCTTTTTATGGCTTTTGGTCAGGGCAATGAAAAAGACGACTAGAACACCAACAAATCAACATTGTGCTGGTAATCTAGGTGAAATTACCTGCCGTAACCGAGAGAATAGTTGCACATTTACAGAAGACTGGTTTTACAAAACAATCAGCTTCTTCTTTCTTTTGACATCTTTGTGGAAGGGAAGGAGAGATGTAACTGGAATTTTGGAGGTAGCCTTTCAGTTGTTCATTTATATATTCCATTTTGGGAGCAGCAAGTAGGGTGATGGTTCTCCTCTTCAGCATGCTGCTGATTGGAGGTATTTGTCGCCATTCTGATGGGGAATGAAGGCTAAGCCCATTAGCACAGCAAAGCTCAGATGCCTCAACACACCACCCTCCAAATCCTGGCTCTTTCATGGAAAAACAAATAGATCTGCAGGAAAAAAAGAAAGAAGCAAACTCAAAGTATCTCCTCTCCACCTCCTCTGCCTCATGGAAGGTTGCTATGACATTCTGTGCATCTCTGAAGGCTATGCCCCAATTCTCTTTCTAAGTAGGTGGCACATGGGGTTTCTTTACAGAATATGATACCCAAACCACCTCTGATCGTACCATTCAAAGCCCTTTTCTTTGAATGTTAGGGACCTCTTCATTTCACATGTGTCTTAAAACGCAGAATCCTCTAGGAAAGATATCTTAAGTTATCATCAATGATTATCTTAAATATGAGCAGGAAAAGAGTCAGGTGAAAGTAAGAAACTGTGACACAGAGGAAGATGTTAGAAAGCGAAGAAAGTGACTTGTAGAACAGTGGTGGAACCTGGAGGAATGTAATAGGCCCTGACAGAAGGAAGAAGTAAACTCAGAAACTTACAGGCAACTGTGAAATGTTGATAATATTTATAGCACTTACAAAATTATTACAAAGAAGGGGGCTGGGGTTGTGGCTGAGTGGTAGAGCGCTCGCCTCGCATGCGTGAGTCACTGGGTTCGATCCTCAGCACCACATAAAAAATAAATAAATAAAGATATTGCGTCCATCTACAACTAAAAAAATTTAAAAAAATTGTTACAAAGAAGGGATGGAATAAAAGATATTTTAAACACCTTGAATTGTGACACACTATATCTGTATTGGAATGATTATGTCTAATTTTGAGACTGGCCTTGTCATCTTATCTGTCTTTGGTTGCCAATCTTTAACTTTTTGGAGAAAAGATGATATATAAATCCAAATATTTATGACTTATATATTGAAATATTGTAGTACATGATCCTTTGGACTAAATTTCAATCTAATTGTTACTAACTCAGGATATGTGATGATAAAACAAGTAACTATTTCTTGTCTAAATATTATCTTTTTTTTAATTAGATGGTTGCAAAAATGGCAATTCATTCTATTCAGTATTTTCACCAACCATTAATAAGGTATCTGGACAATCCTATTCTGGTAAATGGTCAACTTTCATCCTGTATAATTTTTCATCTGTACCATCTCAGTTGATCATTGGCTTCTCACCATAGGCAACAGCACTTACCCTGATTTCTAACAGGAAGCTGACCTGTTCAATTCACATAGCCTGCACTACACTTTGATTCTTCTTGTGCACGTTTTTCCCTCCAGAAATTAATGACTCCAAACATTCCTGCTTTCCTGACATTTTTCCATCATCTCTCTTAAATGGAACTTTCTTTCTCACTCTTATTGCTCCTATAATTAAGAGCATGAGCTTTAGATTTTAGATAAAACTGGGTTTGAATGCCAGCATGTTTAAAAGTTGTATCTATGATTTCAGGCTCAGCTGCTGAGCCTTTGTGTCCTTACCTACAAAATGCTGCTACTGTGAGATAAGGAAGGTGAGATAGAAATAAGAGAGAACAATTCAAACCATTGGGTAACATACTTGAAAAACAGAAAAGAGTCAATACCACTTAATTCCCTTTGTTTTCTCTGTAGCAGGCAAAGAAATATTGCTTATTGCTCTACTTACAACTTTATCTCCTTCCTAAGCTCCTCTATCATATACCATCTGTCTCTTCAACTCCATTCCAAGCACTTAGAAGTAAAAGAAATATGTCTTGCAGTTCTTCAGGACTCTGACTTGCAGCTTACACATGGTAAATGTTCAAAACTGACTTTTATTTTTAATGAAATAAGTCATATCACTGGTCTTTCTGTCCATACTTTCTAAAAGTTGTCTCTTTCTCCATTAATGTTCTCACAAAATACCACAAATGAAGACAGATGGACCAGTCAGTCAGAGTAGGAAGCAGAATTTAACTCAAGTCAACTAAGAATTTTTTCCCCAATAAAATACATTTTATTTATTCCTATAATTTTCCTGTGTCACTAGATATTCATTTTGTTGTTACTTCATTTACTTACCATTTCTTTCCCCCTATAGTTTATTATAAAAATTTCCAAACATATATAAAAGGTGAAAATATTTTAGTGAAGATTCATATACACACATTAATTCTACCATTAACATTTTATAAACCTTACTTTAGCATGTATCTGACCATCCACCTCTCTTTGCACCTAACAACCCATATTATTTTTGCATACATTTCAAAATAAGTTGCAAATATATATACACTATCCCCCAAATATTTTAACATGCATCATTAGTTAGAGTTTTATACTTTTGGCTCATTTTGTCTCTTTTGAGGGAAAAGTTACATAAAATGAAATGCACAAATATAAGTGTGCCATTCCATGAGGTCTAGAAAATATGTGCATATGTACAACCTTTGAACCATTACCAAGACATTTAACATGTTCACAGCTCACAGAAAATTCCCTCATATCTCTTCCAATAAATTTCTATCTTCAAACTCTCAGAGGCAATAATTGTTCTGTTTATACCATGATTATTCTTCCCTTTAATAGAACCTCATATCAATGCAATAATACAACATATACTTTTTTTTTTTTTTTGGTACTGGAGATTGAACTCAGGGGCACTCGACCACTGAGCCACATCCCCAGCCTATTTTGTGTTTTATGTAGAGACAGGTTCTCACTGAGTTGCTTAGTGCCTCACCGTTGCTGAGGCTGGTTTTGAACTTGCGATTCTCCTGTCTCAGCCTACGTGCTGGGATTACAGGCTTGCGTCACTGCGCCCGGCGCAACATATACTCTTTATTTATTTACTTTATTTACTTATTTTAGTTGTTGATGGACCTTTATTTATTTGTATGCAGTGCTGAGAATCGAACCCAGTGCCTCACACATGCTAGGCAAGCGCTTACCACTAAGCCACAACTCCAGCTTCCAGCATATACTCTTTAAGTAAGGTTTCTTTTATCCAATATAATGTTTAGGAGTTCATGTCCATTGTGTCTATCAATAGTTTGTTTCTATTTATTTTTGAATAGAAGTCCATTGTGTGAAGGATACAATTTGTTATTTATTCTCCCAACTGATGGGCATTGGGGCTGTTTCTCGCTTGAAGCTCATATGAAGAAAGCTTCTATGAATGTTGTTTGACAAGTCTTTTTGTGGACACTTTTCTTTACCTTGGGTAAATAACTGTGTTTTCCTCATGTACCCAAAGACTCTTTAGGATGTTTAGAAGGTGCAGAAGGATGACCATATAAAGGAGAGACACTCAGTTCACTATAAACAACATTCTGAAGTTTTTTCTCCACTCTGATAGTTTAAAGAATTCTTTAGTATCTTAGAGACTCAAGTTTAATCTGAGGTCTTTGAAACCTGGCCCAGACCTGCTGTTCAGGTGAGGGTACAAATTGGAGCCCTTAAGGTTTTGGAATATCTGGGTAATAATAAGAGACATATCTGACTCCTCCTACAACATTTCCCCTGCCCTAGTCCACCAAGCCACAGGGACAGGCCACTGGCACCCAAAAAATGGGATACCAGGTCCCACCGAGGGCAGGTGACACTTCCCTGGGGCCTAACTGTTAGGACTCCTCCAGCAGCATTACCAGGCAACTGTAGGCCAGCTGTTTATCCCTCTCTGGTCCTCTCCATGCCTACAGACCAAAACACCAGCATTCTACTGGGAATCAAAGGTGTCCGTCCAAAAATGACTGACTGTGTTACTCTGGGCCTGAGGTGAAGCAGAACATCATGGCGGAAGAGTGTGGAGGAAGGAAGCAGCTCAGGACGTGGTGACCAGGAAGCAGAAAGACAACTATGAATCTTTTACAAAAGACTATTTTGGGATGTGTAAGCAGAGGTAAGGGAACGGAAACATCATGTTGAGATACCTAGATACTAGCAACAGCAGGCAGCCACTACGCTCCTGGGGCTGAGAAGACAAGTCACACTGGAAAAAAAAGCAGAAATGTGGCCAGGAAGAGGCATAGCCACTACCAAAGACCTGGGGCTAGTGCAAAATAGTGGGCTCAGGGAAATAAATTGCCTGAATTCTCTCTCCTCCTACACTTTGGTCTCCTGCTGGTATTTCCTGTCTGCTGAATCTATTCAGAAGCCCAGGTGATTCAATTCCCAGGGATCTGCTTCTCAGCATATGGGAAAAAACAAAAAGGAAGGGAAGAGAATAAATCTAGATCTTGGGTAAGAGGCAGATGAAGAACAATCAGTAGAGAGCCACCTTCAATTTGTGTGCAACAAGAGTCGCAAAAAGTATAGTGTTGCTTCACACCATAAAATAGAAGTTAGGATTTCAAAAAGCTACTCAAAGTTAGCATCACCAGTGTTGGAACAAACCAACATGCCTCCTAATACCCTACATGAAGGAGGATACAGTACCACGTCTGATATTCCTACCAAATTTAGGATCACAACCTAAATCCTAAAATCAGACAAACTCTAACCGAAATATATTTTACAAAGCATTCTTCAAAATTGTCAGGGTCATGAGAAGGAAAGAATGACAGAACAGTCCACATTCAAGGAGACTAAAGAGAACTGAAAACTAACTATAAACTTGCCATCCTGGGCTGGGTGTTGGATCAGAAATTGTTTTTTCTTCGTCTATAAAGGACATGAGTCAGACAATTGACAAATCTGAATAGAAGCTACAGATTAGAAAAGTGTACTGTTGGGGTTGGGGTTGTGGCTCAGTGGCAGAGCACTTGCCTCACGTGTGTGAGGCACTGGGTTTGATTCTCAGCACCACATATAAATAAATAAAATAAAGATCCATTGGCAACTAAAAAAATATTTAAAAAAAAAAGAAAAAGAAAAAGCGTACTGTCATTGTTAATCTCCCTGACTGGTAATTATATTGTCATTAGGTGAGAGAATGTCCTTTTCCTGTTGGAAGGAAATCCACTTGGAAGTATTTCACAGTAAAAAAGACACAATGTCTCCAACTTACTCTCATATTGTATTTTAAAAATGGGGCAGAGGGAGAAGGATGGAGAGAATGTTCAAGCAAACAAATGTAGAAAAAATGTAAAAAGCTATTCAGTAGTTCATGTTCTAATATTCCAACAACAATACAGAACTGTTTTCAACAGTATTGTACTACTGAAGTTATGAGGGACAGAGACAGAGCTAACCAAAAATGAGGTGCTGTTGACAGGGACTGCTCACATACATGGAGAGAGTGGCTAGTTCTGCACAGTTTCACCAGAGCCTCATTAAATGCCTGTTACTCAAACAGTTCTGAGAGCCCAGTGACCTCTCATTATAGAACTCCTATAGGGAATTCTATTCCTTTCATTAGGATTTGTTCTGTTTTTATTTTTAATGGTCTGATCTCAATGTTTAGATATTGGAAGGCACCTCTAATTTTTTTCAGAAGTAAAAATTATCACTTTACAATAGGAAGAAACCCGATAACTCAAAAAGCCTTGCCATGTCTTTTTTGGAGGGCTTGGCATGAAATGACAGAATATTCTGCCGCTTATGTAAAGAAAGGAGTGAGTGATGAGCATAATACTTATACCAAACTCGAAATTGGATTATTTTCCTCCTCCAAAATAGAAGTGCTATTATAACCCTAGCTTTCTGGGGGAACAGTAGCAATTTGCTTATTTCCCCACTGCCTCATCCTGTCCCCTGTGCGGAAGTTTGAAAAGACTATGATTACACATATGGTACAAACATATATCTTTCTGGAAGTCTTGGAGAAGCCAATAACTGCAATGGTTTTTTAGCACAGGGAAGGCACAACTAACCCTATTACAACTTCAAGGAAAGTTAGAATATGAATCCGGTCATGAAAAAATTCTGATCTGGATGGGGATGTTTGGTTTGTTTTGGTAGTGATCATTTTTTGGTTGAAGACTTTCAGGATGGGGAAATACACATATTTTTAACATGCATCTGTTTTAGCCCAGCTAATATTGACAGAGGACTCTTAAGAAAATGAAGAAATTCTACGATTTCATCACAACAAAGGATTATAAAAAGGAAATTTTGGTGCCAAGCATCAGCATAATTACTTTTAAGATTTAGTCTACCAGTCAAGTCTCAGTAACTTAAGTGTCTTTATCCCTAACACCAGAATTTCAATATGTCCTTAATTCAACAAACAGGTATTAGGTACCTCCTGTACATCAGGTACCATGGGAAATGAGGTTAAATAAGAGGGCTTTCACAGTCCGTGATTGCCAGAGGACTACTACAGAGACACAAAATACTAAGGTACAATATCTCTAGCCTCATAATTTTATAATACCCTTGTATGTCATGAGTTTGAAAACTTATAGTAATGTAATGCAATCATTAAAATAATGTTACAGGAAATTTTTTACAGTGTGGTAAAATACACGACAGAATGTTATATGATAGCCAAGCTCCAGGGTAGTCCCCAATGCTTCCTGGTATTCATGCTCTGTGTCATCTCCCTCAATGACCATCAGTATGACTAATGGAATGTGTAGTGGACATAGTGATGATCACTTTTGAAATCAAATGCTAGAAGACTGCAGCTTCTGTCTTGGTTCGTTCTCTCCACCCCACCCCACCCCACCCCCAACCCAACCCTCTCTCTCTCCTTACTTTAGGGGAGGTCAGCTTCCATATTATAAGATCAGCTCTATGGAGAGGTAAGCCTGGGGAGGAGCTGAAACCTCTATGCTAATAGCTATATGAACAAAGTTAGAAGCCAGTTCTCCAGCCCTATCATATGACTTCAACCACAGCTGACAATGTTCTGCCACTTATGTAAAGAACAGCTACAACCTCATAAGAAACAGATCCAGAACCAGGTAAGCCATTCCCAGACTCTTGACCCTGTATAAGTATTGTGTTTGTTTATTTTTGCAGTAATGAGAATTGAACCCATGGGTACTCTACCACTGAGCTATATCCCTAGCCTTTTTTATTTTTTTATTGTGAATTAGGGTCTTGCTAAGTTGCCAAAGCTGTTCTTATACTTGGGCTCTTCTTGCCTCAGCCTTCCAAGTAGCTGGGATTATAGGAGTGTGCCATTGTACCTGGCTATGTTTATTGTTTTATGCAGCCAAATCTCAGGTTAATTTGCTATACACAACTGCTAAATTAAAAACAGAAATGCATGATAGGAAATTTTTCACATGTTAATGGTGGCTGAAGAGTTATGAGAAATTTTCATTTTTTATTGTAATATACTGTAATATATCACTTTTTAAAACAGAAAAAAACAAAAATGGGAGGGTACTTTGCCTTTTGTTTTAAAACAAAGTGCAACTTAAAATGGATTTTCAAAATAAATAAATAAAATGTAATTTTGATCTTTTTAATTTATTTTGATGTAATTTCATAACTTCAGAAAAATTATAAGAATAGCTACAAAGAATTTCTATATATTATCATATGTATACCAACATTCTTCTATAAATGGATGCTAGACATAATTTGTGTATCCTCTTAGCACTAATCACAACTATAATTTTATATTTGTTTATATAATTATTTGATTAATTTTTTCTTTTCAGCTAGAATATAATTTCCATGACTCTTGGGTTCCTATTATATCCTGGCAGTTAAAACTGGCTTATAACAAGTGTTCAGTATTTTGTTTCCTGAATGAAGAAATAAAGAAATAAAAGGAATAGGAAATAAAAAGAACATGCCATAGCTCTTATATAATATTGTTCTTCTTTTCTGTTTTCTCTGATACTTTTCCACAAGACCTTTGCACCCTTTTTTTATCCTTCTAGAATAAACTTAAAGTTATAAAATAATATATGATTTATTTGTGTCTATTGGCTAGACCAAGCAATAAGATTTAATATAGAAAGCTGAAGGGAAATCAAAATATTGGTGGAGGGTTGTATGATACAGGAGAGAGAGTTGGATGCCAGAGAATAGGACCCAGAAATGACATTCAAAGCAAGGAAGTAAAATAAAGTTTTCCTTGAAATAGTCTATTTAAAATCTATGTATCAGACAAGATGGGCAGTGACAATCTATCCCAATTCTCAGTGTCTTCAAAAAAGAAAGATTTGTTTTTAATTCACAATGCATGACTAACATACAATCTGTGGTGTTCCACTGGGAACTCTATATCCACCTCATTCCAGAACCCAGGCTTATGAGGATATACCATCAAGAAAGCTGACAGTCATTATACCAAAAGAAAGGGAACTCTGAGAGGTCTCAGATCATTAATGAGATTCTCTGGATTATCCAGATCATGACATTTGTCATTTCTGCTTTCATTAGCCACAAGTAGTTGCATAGCCCCATACAACCACAAGGGTACCATGATCCTATCACATGTCCAAACAACACAGAACTGATAATATTGTTGGGCAGCAACCAATGACTATTGACTTTGATACAACTGTTACACTTCCTGTTCAGCAATCTCTACTACAAATTATTTTTATAGAGTGAACAAATCATAAACAATGAGACTATTACAGAAACTCAACATAAAGTCATTGCTTATCTTTATCCAACTACAAATATTTTCTACTCTTCCCATCCTTTCCGTTCTCATTTTGTTTCTTCAGTGAGATTTCTACTCATCCCAGAAATAAAGATTTAATAACAAAAGAGTAAAGCATAGTCAGTCATTTTTTTGAACTCATATTAGTATTCATTTTAATCTATGCATTTAATAAATTTATAGGACACCTATGTCCCAACAGAATAAAATTTTCTAATTGCAAAAACTTATGCACAGAAGTTTATAATTTCAACTAGTTCTTTAAATAAGATAGTAGCATTGGAAAGCAAAAACCTAGTGTGTAAAATTCAGGTTTCTAGTCTTACCCATATGTTCCAGATACAATAGCTGAAGAAAATGGGCTTACTATTAGTATCAGATTTCTGGGGGTAACTTCCATTGCCAAAACCTAGTTATGTTGGCCAACCAAATCATATTGTGCTAAACCTCTAACAAAAACAGATCCAATTACAATTGTAATCTTGTTATCTGTAGAATCATATTTGCAAGACACAACAAAAGCCACTTTCAATATTTTCTGGCTGCGTGACTAGGCAGTAAACAGAAATAAGAACGAGATAATGTTTCAGATAATTTAAATAATGTGAAAACAGAGAAAAGGAGTTCTAACAAATACTCCAGGGATTTTTGTGAACTTTATTAAATCAACTGAATAATTCAGTTCTTCTCTACAGTAGAGTTCCTTTCACTTCATTCTGTGTGCATGTGTTGCCCTCCTGCATGTGTGAATATGTGTGTGTGCGTGTGTGTGTGTGAGTGTGTGTGTGTGTGTGTGTATTTCTCACCAAAAGCCTTGAGGTAGAACAAAAGTATCAATGGCAATGTCAGGAAGTTATTACACCTAATGTGAAAAACGATTGATCACATGGAAAATCTTTTAGAAAATTCTGGAAAGAGAAACAGCAGCTTCTGATATTTCATGTTTTTCTCCATTCATTCAGTCCCTCCTCTATACTAGGCATTACTATAGGAGCCAAAGATGTAGCAGTAAGACAGGGAAGGTCTCTGTCCTCATGGAGTTTATATTCTGGTAGGAGAGGGAAGATGATCAGCACATATAATTGAATGACCATGAAAAATGCTAAGTAAAAAATAAAACAGGATAATAAATGTCACAAATAATGAAAACAATTGGGGATACTTTAAGATATGATGACCAGAGAAAAATCTTGTAGATCGGAATTGAAGCCTAATGATGGGAAGGGGGCAGTTTCGAGGGAAGGGATGGAGAAGAGAGCTTCTGTAAAGACTTTGAAGCAGGAATGAGCTTGGCATCAGTGAAAGAAAACACACATTAATGTGTTTAATGTTAATTCAGACAATAAATAGAAGATCTTACAAGCTTACCAATACACATGCTATCTCATGGAAAAGATACTAGGGCTAATCCTGAAAGTTGCGTTTGCTACTTGAATGCTGAAGAACGTAGGGCAACTTGCAGCACTCTGAGATCAAAGGACATGCCTCTGTGAAGACAAGGAAAGTCTACTGCACAGCACTGAAGAACTTAGAAAGCCTCTCACCTACACACACTTTATTAACACAATTGCTCAAGGAAGTCTAGTGAAGTAGCAAATGCATCAAAAGACCTCAAGAAATAGAAAGATGTGGGATAGAAGAAAAACCAGTGAGCTATGAAACCAGTAAACCCTGCTCAGTATGAGTGATGATGTACTTGTGACATCTAAAACAATTGTTACAGAAGGATTCTTAACCAGAATAGACTATGTTTAAACAATTTATTTTCAAATTGGATGTAGAAATTCAGATCGTTTCAACTAAACCTGGACGCTGAGACAGAAAAAGGAAGACATAAGTAATTAAATTTAAACATTTTCTCTTTATAGCACTGGGGGAGGTTTCAGATATAGCTTAAATTTTTACTTTGCTCAAAAAATGTGTTCCAAAATTATTATTTAAGTGTATATTTATCCACTAGTAGAATAGATTTAGAATGCATAAGTTCCAAACATTTAGAGGAGAAAAGAAAGAAAGCATAATATATAATACAAACTGTATGACATTCTGGAAAAAGAAAAACTATAGAGACAAAAAAAAAAATCAGTGATTGCCAGTTTCTGTGTGAGTGGAGAGAAGGGATACATGAGTATGTGTTACATGGGGGATTTTTAAGGAAGTGAAACTACAGTAATAAGACAGTGTAGTAAAGAATGTATGACAGTATATGCTTGTCAAAACCTATGGAACTATACCTTTATGTGAACCTTAATGTAAATGATAGACTTTAATAATAATGTAACAATATTTACTGATCAATTTTAATAAACATAATATACTAAACCAGACGTTAAAATTGGCTAAACTTCACGTAGAGGAGTAAGGAGATATATAGGAGTTCTCTGTACTTTGCTCATTATTTCTGTTAATCTTAACTACTCTAAAAAATCTGCTAATAAAAAGCAAGCAAGCAAGCAAGCAAGAAAGTGTAATAACCCCAGGAAGAGCTGGGTGTGTGTGTGTGTGCAAAAAAATCATAATAAAACACAAAACCAAAAGTATAAAATAAAATGGAAGAAATAAGACCAATGATATCAGCTGAATCAGTATTAAAAGACACAATAAAACCCAGTTAGGTTTATAAGAGGTACCTAAATGAGTTAAATATTAATACAGGGAGTAGATAAAAACATACCAAACTGATGAAAAGAGAAAGGAAGCAGAAATGATTATTAATATCAAAGTGTACTTCAAGGAAAAACATTGATTTTAAAGTAACAGTTATTGATAAGTTATATTTACACCAAAGTAGCAAAAGAATCATAAAATTTTTTTTGCACAAAATGACACTGCATTTAATTGAAAAACTGGCAGAATGAATACTATGATATACTCAACATCATATTCAGAGATTTCAACATGCCTTTCTCAAAATTTGAATGAACATTCAGAAAACAAACAGACACAAATAATGATATAGAATTGTGAGACTGCAATCTCCTCTTGATCAGAGAATACTCCCATGCAAAAGGTAATCCAGATTCTGGGCTTAAATTCTGAATTCTCTTCCTCTAATTCCTCACCATCTTCATTGCTGTTCAAAGATTATGGGAGGATGTTTTCTATGTTGTATATAGATTATTTTATTTGTCTCCAAAAAGAGGATTGGTCTGAATGACCTCATCTGAAATTCCTGAAAGCAAGTCTCATTCCATCCCTCAACATTTTCCTGAAAGTTCTGACCAATGAAATAAGACAAGAAAAGATTCTTTTGTGTTCATTTTTCAAATACATACACACACACAAACATTTTTAATTTGGCCTATTTTTCCCATATATATTATATAGAAAAAATATATATGGGCTAGGCATGGTGGTACATACTTATAATCTCAGTGGCTCAGAAGGCTGAGTTAGGAGGATCACAAATTCAGACCCAGCTCCAGCACTTAGCAAGGCCCTAAACAACTCAGTGAGACCCTGCCTCTAAATAAAATACAAAAAGACCTGGGTTGTGTTGCTCTGTGGTTAAGTGCCCCCAGGTTTGAACCCTGGTACCAATATATATATATATATGTATGTATGTATGTATTATATATATATATGTATTATATATATATAATATATACATAAAATATGTATATATGAAAATATTGTTCTTGTTTGAAAACAGGCAAATCCCTCCCGAACTACTAATCACGATAAAAACACATAGGTATTCAGGTAGATGTAAGACACAAGAGAAAACAATATTTTTTTGGGGTAGGGAATTGAACCCAGGGGCATTCTACCACAGAGCTACACCTCCAGCTCTTTTTTGAAAAAAATTTTGAGACAAGGTCTCAGTAAGTTGTCCTGGCTGGTTTCAAACTGGTGATCCTCCTGCCTCAGCCTCCCGTGTCACTGGAATTACAGATATGCACTACTCAACTGGCTAGAAAAAGTATTTTTTTAAATTCATTTGTTTTTCTATTGAAAGACAATTAAAAGAAAATATAATGAAAAACATAGAACAAAGAACAAATTCTAACTTAGGTATTTCTGTGAAGTTGTCTTGTAGATATGATTAGAATCCTTAATCAGTTGACTTTAAGTATGGAATTGATGATTTGGATGAACTTCACTGAATACATTGAAATACCTTGAAAGCAGAACTGAGGCTTCAAGGAAGAAGGAATTTCAGCTGTGGACGGTAGTTTTGGCCCATGTCCACATCTTCAAGTCTACTCTTCTTGGTGGCCTTTAAGACTTAGACTGGTCTAGCTGGCACCTATGATTACATAACTGTTACATACTTTTGGGCAACAAAGATGTTAATATGTACCTCCTAATGGCTATCCTTCTCTAGAATTCTGACAGACAAAATAGATAATAAACTTCAGAATTTGTGTGAAACCTTTATAAGAAAAAAATGTCAAATATTGCTGAAAGACTGAAGAGTAGGTGAAGAGACTTGTCAAATATCTGTACTAAAAATTCAGAATATTCAAAAATGTACTGCATTGCAGAATGAAAACCCAACAACGCTTTTAGGGAATTTGACAAGTTTCTTTTCTGAAAAGCAGAAAATAGTCATGGTATGGTAGTGGAGACGGGTGAGGTGAGGATTGACCTACCAAATAGTAAAACATGCCATAAAACTACAATAATTTTAATTTTAAAAGTGTGAAGTTAGCAGAGGAAGAGACATATGGAAGAAAAAGCGTAATAAGGAACTCAGAGAGAAACATATGTAAATGGGAATTATAGGAATTTGATGTATGATAAATATGGCATTCAAATCAATGCAGGTAATATGATGGATCAGTTATCTTAATTCAGAGGGCTGAAATAAGAGCCATTTATTTGGTTCATGATTTTGTGGTATGGCAATTGGGTGAAGGTAACTGGTCTAGGCCAGGCCTAGCTGATCTTAGCTGAGCTCTTGTGTCTATAGTCAGCTAGTCAGTCAGCTGGAGCTGAGTTATTTTGAGGGATCTTCGTTGTGTGTCAAGATTATCTGGGAGAAACACTGGAGATGAGGCCACCTATCTAGTGTCATCCAGCAAGCCAACCTGAGACTGTTTATATGGTACCCAAGTTTTAAGCACAGCAAACATGCAAGCCCCAAACCATAAGCACTTTTCAGGGTCTACTTGCATCATGTTTGCAACTATTCCATTGGCCAACACAAATCATATGCCCAAGCCTAGGGTCAGTGGAAACTTTAGTTGGATATGCTTGAATTGTGTCTCCTGAGGCTTTATGTGTTGAGATTTAATCCTCATTGTTAGGAATTAAGAGGGCAGAAACTAGCTGGGCACAGCCCATGTGCCTATAGTCCCAGCAGTGAGGAGGCTGAGGCAGGTGGACTACTTAAACCCTGGAGTTTGAGACCAGCCTGGGTAACAGAGCAGGACAGCATCCTAAAAAAATATGAGGGTGAAAACTTAATCTAACTATAGTGTTTGGTGTTTAAAGATGGGTCTACGGGAGGATTACATAAGCTCATCAGGGTAGACACCCCTATGATTGAATACTGGTGTGTTTTAGTCAGCTTTTTTTTTATTGCTGTGACCAAAAGATCTGACAAGCACAATGTAGAGGAGGAAAAGTTTATTTGGGAGTCACAATTTCAGAGGACTCAGTCCATAGATAGTGGAGTCTACTACTCTGGGCCCAAGGTGAGGCAGAATATCATGGCAGAAAGGTATGGCAGAGGAAAGCAGCTCAGGACATAGTGATCAGGAAGCAAAAAGAGAGAGAACTCTGCTCAACAGAGACAAAATACAAGCCCCAAAGGCATGCCCCTAGTGACTTACCTCCTCTAGTCACACCCTACCTGCCTACAGTTACAGCCCAGTTAATCCATATAAAGGGATTAATTCACTGCTTATGTTATACCTCTAAAAATCTGATCATTTCACCTCTGAAAATTCTTGCATAGCCTAATACTTGAGCATTTGGGGGCATACCTCATATCTAAACCATAACAGGTGATTTTTATAAGAGAAGGGACAAAGAACAGACAGGCACACTTACATATATCCACTCCCTGACTATTGCCATGTGATGCCCCTCCAGACTGCCTTGGGACTCTGCCAGCAAGAAGATCATCAACAGATGTGGCCTCTTGACCCTGCACCTCCAGAACCGTGAGCCAAAATAAGTTTCTTTTCTCTCTAATTTACTCAGTTTGTGTTATTAGCAACAGAAAATTGACTCATACAGTGGGGGAAGGGCACTACCAAAGGAGGAGTAAGCAAACTGGCCTTTACTACAATCAATCCAACACCATTAATTATTCAATAAATCATGCTGGGAAAATTGAACCACTTGGGGGTGAAGTAGGTTAGACTCCTTCATTACACCAAAACAAATTACAGATGTACTAAAAATTAAATGTAAACATGACCATATTTTAATAACAAAATGAACAAACAACAATATGGAGAAAATATTTGCAACATGTATAGCAATGGATTAAAGGCTATAATATTTAGAGAGATATTTGGAATAAATAAGAAAAAGATAAAGCAGTAGGAAAAGAATACAAAGATAATTCATATAAGTATAGACTTTAAACAAAGGAAAATATGCCCAACGTCAGCAATGATCAAAGAAATGCCAATGAAAACAAAATTGAGTTACCAATTTTTGCCAATTTGTTTGACAAAATGTATTAACATCAAGTGCTACAGAGTGAGTGGGAAGGGGCTGAGGATGTAGCTCAGTCACAGATCACTGTCCTTGCATACACAAGGATCTGAGTTCAATTCCTAGCAAGAGAGAGACAGAGAGAATATGAAATAAGCACCCTCATAATATAAACTAGCATAAAATTTCCAGAGGGTAAGTTAACACTACATATGAAAAATGTTAATGAATATACCCTTTGACCCTTCGATTCAATTTTTGGAAATTTATCTAAAAGATAAATGTAAAATGATATGAATGAAATATCTGCATGTAAAATACTATTTATGAGAGTCCTTTTGTAAAAAGTCAAGAATGAGTCAGGCACAATGGTACAGACCTGTAATCCCAGCAGCTCAGAAAGCTGAGGCAAGAAGAGCGCAAATTCAAAGCCATCCTCAGCAACTTAGTGAGGCCCTAAGCAATTTAGCAAAACTGTCTCTAAATA
Source organism: Geosciurus inauris (assembly GCA_004024805.1). Taxonomy (NCBI): domain Eukaryota; kingdom Metazoa; phylum Chordata; class Mammalia; order Rodentia; family Sciuridae; genus Geosciurus; species Geosciurus inauris. Next base: position 45,625 of record PVHX01010959.1, read on the forward strand.
AAACATAAAAAGGGCTGTGGATGTGGCTTAGTGATTAAGTACCCCTAGGTTCAATCCCCGGTATGGAGAGAGAGAGAGAGAGAGAGAAGCAACCAAATTTCCCATCAATAGACTTATCATTATGTATACATATGATGGAATATTATAGCTTTCATATGTGTAAAACATACTTTTATGTATTGCTACAAAAAGATGTCCATGAAAAATAGAGAGACACATGTAAGTTTAAAAAAAACCTTATGGCCAGGCATAGTGGCACATGCCTGTAATCCCAGTGGCTCAGGAGGCTGAGACAGGAGGTGGTATGTTCAAAGCCAGCCTCAGCAACTGCCACGGTGCTAAGCAACTCAGTGAGACCCTGTCTCTAAATAAAATACAAAATAGGGCTGGGGATGTGGTTTAGTGGTTGAGTACCCGTGAGTTCAATCCCCGGTACAAAAAAAAAAAAACTTATGGCCTCATTTTTGTACAAAGTTTTGCCATCTTCAAAAAAAATATTTAGGGAGAATATTTACCAAACTTTAGAAGGATTATAGGGCTTTGGGTTTGTTTTATTTTTCACATTCTTTTTTTCCCAACAATATATCAACAGAAATTTTTATGTTGTGATAAAATTAATTTTATTATTTTTTTAATTACCTCAAAGAATTCCTTGACAACCAATATTTTTAGGCCAACCATAGAATTCTGGCAAGTTTTGGTCTCTTTTTATCAGTGTTGGGGATGAAACCCAGGAACTCTCACATGCTAGGAAAGTGCTCTACCACTGAGTCACACCCCCAGCTTGCATTCTGATAATTTTAAAGAAATAGTTATAAACTTTATGAATTCTGCAGATAGAAGGTATAATCCTGGACTAATGCAAAATGCTACCCATGGTAACATCAGAGAAGGTGCATTTCTGAAGGTTTCAGAGAGTGACTTCATTAAAAGGAAAGGAATTTATAGTAGGTATACACAGAAGTCCCATGAGAGGCCTTTGGTTCCCAGAGCAGGAGTCAACTTGCCATTAATGACTGAAACAAAGGCAGCTACCCATTAAGAAAGTAAAGAAGAATCTGTCATAGAATCCAGTCTTTCAGTGAAGTTTGTCTATATTCTTTGAATCTTTGTGGCATCTTTGATTCTCCAGTTTCCATCAATCTCCAAATAGTATTGTTAGTTCAGAGTTACATAAACAAAAGTGTATAGTCCCAGATAATTACTTAAAATAATTCAGCACTTCCACTAATGCCAGAGCCAATTAGAGCATGGGTGACACATATCTTCTCTCTCTGTTCAGGAAGAAAGAGTGAGCCGTGTCACAGAAAAGTAAGGGTTTTGACCAGAGACCAAGAACCACATTTTATAATTGCTTAGGCATAGGCCCACTTTGAACAGATTTTTAATTCATAAATTTGGAAATAACTGCCATGAGGAAACAAAGACCTCAGAAGTCAAGTTAACAAATGACCAAATTCAAATACACTTCCTAAACATGAATGTGATTTCATATATAAGGAAAATGAGTTGCTTGGTCATCTGGATGAAATGATAGTGACTCCAAATGGCTATTTCATTTTTAAGAGGCATATGAGTCCTTGTACTTCTATGTTGTCATCTACCAAATGAGGATGTTGTCCATTTTCAATCTTCACAGCAAATTTAGGAAGAGCTATCCCACCCTTATAGCTGTCACAGAGGAAATGTGCACCAGAAAGAGGTAAGATTTTGGAGTCTGGGTCACACTTGTTTTATCTTCTGAAAAACAGGCAAAGTATGATTCACTTCACAGGGTGCCATGAGAACTAAATGAGACATCGCACAACTGGGCTCAGAGCACACACCTGCAATCCCAGCAACTTCAGAGACTGAGGCAGGAGGATCACAAGTTCAAGGTCGGCCTCAGCAACTTAGTGAGTTCCTGTTTCAAAAAATAAAGAGAGATAGGGATCAATTCAGTGGTCGAAGGCTCCTGGATTCAATCCCCAGTACTGAAAAAATAAATACATAAATGAGACAATATACACATACAATCTGGAATGCTATAAATATTTCATGACTGTTTTTCTTTCTTTTCCCTCCTCTGTCCATTCCCACTTTCTCCTGATGATCTCCGGGTTCTTCTCTTGTTGTTCACATCCTCCCTATTCTTCCTCATCACTCCATCTCAACCTCCTATACAAAGTTACTTTGCCTTCTCATGTAATATCTGTACTATATGAGTTACTCATAAGATTGGAGGATAGAGAAAACAGGTAATGAATGAGCTCTTACTCTGTTGTTAGGCATAGCTTTCTCTCTTCTACTTGATTAGCATTTCTTAAAGCTCTTGGGCTTTGCCTTAACTTTTTTGATTCCCTCAAAAGCACCTAGAATAGAGTGACATTTACTAATTAGTTATGGTCTTGCTTTGTTTGATTGACTGAAAGATTTTACACAAGGCAGCTAAAACATTTGGCAATTTTTTTTTTTTTTTGGTACTGGAGATTGAACTCAGGGGCACTTGACCACTGAGCCACATCCCCAGCCCTGTTCTGTGTTTTATGTAGAGACAGGGTCTCATTGAGTTGCTTAGTGCCTCACCGTTGCTGAGGCTGGCTTTGAAGTCGCCATTCTCCTGTCTCAGCCTCCCTAAGTGCTGGGATTATAGGCTTGTGCCACCGCACCCGGCTTGGGGTAAATATTTTAAAGACAATTTGGTCCATCCATAATGCCATTGTCAATCACAAGCACCACAGCTTGTGAAAGAAAGAAGAAGTCCATTTCCAATCTGTTCTCATGAAATGATATTTGTATCATTATCTCCCAAAGCTTTTTTTTTAATATAATTTAATGTCTCTCAAAAAATTTTCAATGTGTTTCTTAGATTTGAAATCCAATTCCATGAAGTTTACTCAAAAGCTCAATGCAGTAATACTATTTTTTCAAGTGATGTGTTGGGTATTTTTTAATGTAATGGAAATATCTATTTTTGAACATAATATTGAAAACGTTGACTTAAAAATGATTGATATGAGAAAATAACAATTTTTTAAAGTTTATTTTCATAAATTATATTCTGTACATAAACTTTATTATCCAGAAATCTTTGTTTTCCATTAAATTAATGTAAAAGGCAAAACAAAAAGCAGTTGAGTCAGATGTGGTGTTGAGCACCAGTGGTCCCAGCTAATCAGGAGGCTAGGGCAGGAGGATCAGTTGAACCCAGGAGTTTGAGACCAGCCTGGGCAGCATAGAAAGACTGCCTGCTGAAAGAAGGAAAGAAGGAAGGAAGGAAGGAAGGAGGGATGGAAGGAAAGAAAGATGATGGTGGGTAGGGAGGGAGGAAGAGATAGAGAGGCAAAGAGGGAAAGAAAAATCAGATTAACTCTGGATGGAATATTCTGGAGAGTGTCAGACATTCAGAATATGGAGTAGAAAAGAAGCAATGTTTAAAAATACATTACAAACATAATGATCTCATTGAAATTACCTAGGTTTGATATCAAAAGAATTAGGCTTAAGACCTTGCTCTGATCTTGCCTCTGAGGCTTACTTTCTTCTTCTGTAAAATGAGGGAAATGATATCTGCAGCACTGAATTGAGAGGAGCACATCGACCCTTTGAGAAATCTTTTATAAACTCTAAAATATCTGTATAAAGCATCTTCAGGCTCCTAACTGCCCTCCTATCCCTTCCTCCCTCCTCTAAGAATGGGTCAAGATTAAGGGCAAGAGCATTTGATTGGCTCTTGGTACTAAGGGGTGGGCTTTCCTATAAGAAAGTGAAGGACAAAGCTGGATCAGCAAGAGTACAGTGAAGTAATTACCTCCATTGATCTGAGCACCATAATTCCAATTACGCATCTGAAATTTTCATTAGCTTTTTAAGTAGACAAATCAGCTTAATAGCTTATATTGAACTTGCATTCATCTAAAGGTTTTCCTTTTTCTAAAAATAACTAATTCTCATTCTATAATTATGCTACAGATATTTACAGCCAACGTGCAACCTTTTTATTCCTCTTAAATTATATACTGTGACTGCGCCTTTTGGGTTCATCCAGTTGAGATCAGGCATCCTAAGATTAGTCTTCTCTCCAAGGTTTGCAATATCGTCCAGTGAGAAGCAGCACCTGCCCTGGAGCAGCTTTAAAATTAAATCAAAGCAAGTGGAAAACTAAGTTTGCACAACACTCCATCCTGGATAGCTATCTTAGAGATTTACAATATATATGACCATTCTGAAGGCTCTGAAAATCTACAATAAAGAAACCAAGCTAAATGTTTTTAGCTTTATACTTCCGAATTTCTTTCAAGCATATAACATACCTTAGGAAATTTTAGGATTAATAGGAACATGGAATCCTAGGTTGCAATTAAAAAGAATGAGGTAGATCTGTTTAAATTGACATGTAAACATCTTCAAGAACTATGAAGTGAGGCACCAATGTTTATAGCAGCATAATTCACACTAGTTAAATTATGGAATCAGCCTAGATGCCTGTCAATAGATGAATAGATCAAGAAAAATGTAGTGTATCTACATATGGAGTTTCACTCAGCCATAAAGATGAAATTATGGCATTAGCTGATAAATGGATGGAAATGGAGAACATCATGCTAAGTGAAAGAAGCCAGACTCAGAAAAATCAAGAGTTGATTGTTTTCTCTCACATGTGAAAACTAGACCAAAATAAGGGGGGAAAACAGTGGGTGGGGGTTGGGTATTATAAAGATATAGGGAAGATCAGTGGAGTAGAAGAAGATTGAGAAGGAGGGAGGCAGGATGGAAAAGGAGAGGAAATGTGGAATGAATTCAATAAAATCACACTATGCGCATCTATAAATATACCACAGGGAATTCTACCTTTATGTATATGTAGAAGGAGCCAATCAAAAATAAATGAGTAAATAAACAAGTGAAAGAAAGATCAGTAGGGTAGAGAAAGGAGATCGCGGGCAGGGGGAGGAAGGGTAAAGGGGGAACAGGGACTGGAATGAAGTAAATCAAAGTCCATGCATGTATGACTTTGTAAAATGAACCTAATTACTATGTATAACACTCTAAAATGGCAGGGGGGAATTATTGAGAAAAACAAGTCTAAAACAAGCACAGTCTAACTGCCTGATATGGTTTGAATATTATTTGAGTCTCCAAAAAGCTCCTGTGCTGGAAGCTATGGTCCCAGTGTGGTGCTCTTCAAAGCTGGGGAAACCTTTAAGAGGTGGAGTCTAGAAGGAGATGATTTAGTTACGACCACCCTTGTGAAGGAATCTGTGCGGCTCCCTCAGGAATGAGTCAGATTTTTACAAGAGCAGGCTATTACCAAAGAGGAATCTTGGCCCCTTTATGCTGTCTTGTTTCCTTGTTCAACCCATGTGAGCTATTTCCACACTTGCCTCTCGGGCACACCCTTCACGGCCTCTGATTCTATCCACTGTGAGGCTCTCACTAAAACCAATGCCATTGTCTGCCAGAAGCCATCCGTGAACTGTGCATGAACCAAAACGACATGGAAGCCATTGGGTAGGAAAGTCTGGTATCTGGGAACTCCCAGCAGGATTCTTGCTGGTTGGAGACCACCCACTACATGTGACTTCCTACTCAGCTCTATCTACACAGCACCAGAGATGGGGTGGCGCCACTGGAGCCACACAGCCTCTAAGAGATGCATATGGCTTGCCAAGATGCCAATCAACCTGTTTGCACCAAGACTCCTCCTGCTAAAACCTTATTCCTGCCTTTGATGTACTCTCCCTTGTTTATTTAAGGAGCCATTTTCTAGTTGTTCAGTTCCAGCTCCTATATGAACTGAAGGACATATCAGGCACTCCATTTCCCTTTTAAATCTATTTTCTGGCTCTGGTTCTTATTTCTTTACTAATTATTTCAGACTTTCTTAGGTGGCTTGCCCCTTCTGAGCAAGAAACAATCCTAGTGGGGTGCTGGCCACCCCACCATAATTGCCATGCTCTTGGACCTTAAGAACTGTGCACTAAATAAACCTCTTTTCTTTATAAAGTATCTAGCCTCAGATATCATCATAACAACACAAAACGGACTAAGGCACTGCACTCTTAAATACATAAATAAGTAAATACATGTAGTATTTGTGAGCGTACATATACAAAAACACCTAAGTTTATGTATAGAAAGGCCAGAATGATAAATACCTTCATGTATTCCACAGCTGCATCTTGACATAGGTATAAGACCTAATGAAATGGTGAGGAAAGGAGACTTTTGTATTTTAATATTGTCTGAATTCTTTATATTGAGAATGTATGATAAGTTGTTTAAAATTTTTTCAATTATAGGAATTTGGATGAAATGGGCCAATAGTTTAGTCAGTGGTTATATATAACAACATTTTTATTTAGTAACTACCCAAATATGGTAATAGAAATCAAATAAACATGTACTTTCTACAAAATAAAAATAAAGTTTTGCTTCCTCCCTAGATTCTGGAAGTCAGTAAACAAGGCTTTATGAGACAAGTTGAACAGATTTGAAACATTTGGTGGAAAATATTTCCCACACAGTTTATTAATACTAGCAGCTAGTGTTTGTTATTGAGACCTGAGAGGAAGAGGTCCTTGCCAGGGCATTCACAACTGCTCTGTGGTTCTTGATTGGAACCACTGAATCCTGACAGAAGTAGCTGTGCTTTTGGGGTCCAGAAATGCTAATCCCAGTTCAAGTAAAATAAGAACCAAAGATTTCACACCCCCAGCAACTAACAAAGGTGCATCAGTAAGAACATCATGCCCTAAAGGATTCTTAGTAGACACACAGTATCTTTCCCAGGCTTTTAGGAAAGTAGTGACATTAGTCATTAAACCAGAAGAATGAGAAAGGGGAGAAAAGGGCAAATTTAAGACTGAGCTAAGGCACAGGAGCAATGCAACATAGAGCAAAACGGCCAAGGGTTCCTGACATCAGGAACACAAGCCAAATATCACAAGGAAAAAAATTAAGGTTTTAGGAAAGTAAATAAGAATAAATATTTTAAGTGCTAAATTATCAGAACCAATGGATTCACCTAAATTAGAGTCAAGCAAAAGGATTGTGTCACAATGGACAGACTTGACCTTTCTGTGATTTGTATTGGTCCCTTCCACCCTACTGCAAACTCCTTAAAAATATAACCTGTGGCAATATAAAGTCTCACATCAATGTAAGGTGCATAACTCGCAAGGATAATGGGCTTGGGAAACTTGCCTTTTGGAGCTGCGGAGGTAGACCCGCGTTGCCAGGGAGACAGAGTGGCATGGAAGAGCCCTCCTCATCAGACTCTAAATGCTTCTTGTGATGAGGTGGTTGCACTGCCAGCACCAGCAATTCCAGCAAGGTCATCTGGGTATAAATAACTCAGGTGGAGGATTTCTCACAGCACGTTTTCAAGCAGTGTATTCCCTCTTATATACACTTAAGCACCTGTCATCTTTGGAAATGATGAGGGGAAATCTCTTAGATCTCCCGATTTCCATGGGGAAGGATTTTCCCTAGCTTCTCTTTACTACTTACTCCCTCTGCCCTTGAGAGCTGAGGGGATTTAACTGATTGATAAATTTATAACTATCTGTATCTTAATTCCACTCCCTCCTTTCTCTCAGTGGAGCTTATCCTTCAAGAACGTGGCTTCCCCCTCATCTTTTCCCTCCCATAGTATTTATTCCAGCAGAACATCTAGAGACACTAGCCTGATCCAGATTGCCAGGATCTGGCTTGGTAGGTCAGGCTAATCCTGAAGTTTGATTAGGACGATCATTTGGCTTCCCACTAATCCATATCCTACAACCTGGCCTCTATTTTGTTATCAGTAAGATTGTTTTTAGATATTACTTGATTTTTTAAAAAATTAATCAAATTGTTGAGCAACCAAGAGGACAGGTGCTACTAATTGTGATCCCCTTCAGACACCTAGCAAGGGTGCTCACATATGACAAATTTATTTTAACTCTAGCCCAAATACAAAGAAAAATTCAAAGGATCTTAACTTGAAGTCTTTAAATGAGCTCCAAGAAACCCATGAGCACCCTGGAAATGTATGGAAAATCTTTGGATATAAGTGCACTTTTCTGCCTCTAAGAAAGATTTAATAATACCCATCTAAACTAGGTGTGATGGTGCACACTTGTAATCCCAGCTATTCAGGAGGCTGAATTAGGGGGTTCTCAAGTTCAAAGCCAAACTGGGTAAGTTAACTAGAGCCTATCTCAAAACCTTTTTAAAAGGAGCTGGTTATATAGCTCAATGATTAAGCCCCCTGGGTTCAATTCCCAGTACCACAAAACATATACACAGAACTTGAGGGGGAAAAAAATCTAATTATTTTCAGGAGAAAATAAAAAACCTAAATGAATTATGTCAGACATTATCAGCAAAACTGCACTTTTAGATTATTCTCAAAGTTCTAAATATATCTGAAATTAAAAATGTGATGCTATTTACACTGGTTGTGAATGTAAATCTTAGCCAAGTGCCTCTGTAAGAAAGCCTCCTTCTTATTACACTCAAGCTATAGCAGTTTGTCAGTTTTATTTTTTAGCTATGGCTATGTGTCCAATTCATTACTAACCCAAGAACAAACACAACAAGGAATTTCTCCTATTGGGAGTTTGTTGAGTTTTGTTTGGTTATGTTGTGAGGAGAGGCCAAATATTGAACAGTTGGGCTACATACTAAAACTTCCCCATGCCGAATGAGAATACAGGATTCCAAATCCTGCAAAATTTTGAGTAGCATTAACGCAGAGGCTTTCTGCTATGGATACCTAAAACACTGGGTAAAGTACATTACATAAATGTGTATGTGTACAAAAAGTGTGAAAAAATTCATAAGTATTCCTTAAAACACTGCAGGTTTGCATTATAGGCCAGTCTAGATTCTACAGTTGAAAAAATGATATAAAAAGTTATCCCAAATCAGAGTCAGACATAGTGGCACATGTCTATAGCTCCAGCTACTCAGGAAGCTGAGGCAAGAAGATCACTTCAGTCCAGGAGTTCAAGACCAGCCTGGACAACATACTGAGACCCTGTCTCCAAAATATGAACAAAAATACTTATCCCAAACCAATGATAACTCAAGCAGAACCATTATAACAAAACCCTGCATTACTCAATAAACCCACATAAAACCAAAACTATCTTTAAAAAAGAGCAGATCATGAAAAAAATGCATAATTTACAAAGTAGCAATTCACCTTAGACAGCAGATATTAAAAAACAGAAAGGTTAACATCTCCAAGAACTGAAGTTACTAGAACAACCTGAGAAAGACTATGCAATCAGTATGTTCAGAATCATTCAAGGAAAAATAATAAAAGCTAACATTTATTTAGTGCTTGACTTGTAAAAATATAATCACTGACATTAATGGAGTGATTAAATAGCTCAGATAGATTTGAAAACATTAACTATAACTTAGCACAGAAAAACAAAGTATAAAACTATTTTACAAGAGTTTAATAAAGTATAGAATTGGAAATTCTAATATGTATACTTATGTATTTAATTTGAGCTTTAGGAGAAAAAAGTACTTGGGGGCTGGGGCTGTAGCTCAGTGGTAGAGCGCCTGCCTAGCATGCATGAGACACTGGGTTCGATCCTCAGCACCACATACAAATAATAAATGAATAAAATAAAGATCCATGAACAACTAAAAAAATATTTAAAAAAAAAAAAAGTACTTGGAATGAAGAAAGATCTACTCCTCAGCTTTCAAGGGCTCTCCGAGTAAAAAATAGAATAAAAGTAAACCCACACCTAGACAAACAGTTGTCAAACTACACCTCACCATAGATAACCTCACAAGTAGCCAAAGAGCAAAAGACAGATTACCTGCAAAGGTACAATACTTTGTCTCCAACAGAAATATTCATAATATCTTTAAAGTGTTAAAATTCTAGACCTAGCTAAATATTCATTCAAGAATTAAAGTACCAAAAAAAAAAATTAGAGCACAATAGCTGGGTGTGGTAGAACACACCTATAATCCCACCAGCTCGTGAGGCTGAGGCAGGAGGATCAAGAGTTCAGCAACAGTGAGGCACTGAACAACTCAGTGAGATCCTGTCTCCAAATAAAATACAAAATAGGGCTGGGGATGTGGCTCAGTGTTCAAGTGCCTGGTACCCCATCCCAATGTTAGAGTACAATAATAAACATTTTTGAAAACACAAAAGTGAATAAATTTATCACTTATATGTCAGAAAGAATAGAAAGATGAAGAAAAGTGAAGCAAGAAGGAAGGACTAAGCTGACAAAGTGGATAAGAACAATAAGTTTAAGGTATCTGCTATGTAGCCTGGTGACCAAAGTTAATGACAACATGTCATTTTTTTAATTGCTGAGAAAATAATTTTAAGTGTTCTCACTATAAAAAATAATAAGTATATGAAGTAATACATATGTTGTTTAGTTCAATTTAGCCATTTGTCAGCATGTACATATTTTGAATCATCATGTTGTACAACATAAATATATGTAATATTTATTTGGCAGTTAAAAATTAATTAAAAAAAAAAAGAGAAATTGATGGCAAAGCTACACTATAGTTTCTTTCTGCCTGATTTCCGGTAAGAACAAGAATTGTTCTTGAGCTCCAAGATGGGCCATCCAATGGAGGAACATAGTGGTCAAGTTCTGGAGGAGGTCTCTTTGTTTCCTTCCTTGACTTCTTCCTGGGGCCATTTCTTGAGGATGAGGTCCTGAAGATGGAATATCTTCAGAGACATAAAAAGGGTGACCAGCAAACCAGTTTCAAGATACTGAGTGCTCCAAGGAAGTGGCAACTAGTAATCATGGTGTTATCATCGAGGCAAGACATCCATTATCTCTTTGAGGCAAAACTAATAGGGAAATAAATAAGACAACTCCACTCTCTCCTTACAAAGTGCCTGCCTGGGCACCGTGGCTCTGAGCTTGTGCATCTGAGCCTTTTTTTCTAATGAAGGCTCATTTTCACTGTCCCTCTGCCCAAAGGGATGCTGCTAATGGACAGTACTGACTGCTGCCACTCTAGGCAACTTAGCTGTTATAATTTGTCTATGAGATGCTCCCCAAAAGCTCCTCTGTTAATGCAGAAATATTCAGAGGTGAAAAGGTTGGTATGAGTTAGCATCTCATCAGTCCATTCTAGTTTGAAAGGATTGACTGAGTGGTAACTGTAGGCAGGAGGGGAATCACTGGAGAAAGTGGGTCACTGGGAGCATGCATTGGAAGGGTTCATCTTCCCTAAGTCCCCTTCTCTCCACGCTCTCTCTCTGTCTCTCTGCTTCCTGATCCTACCACGAGTTGAGCAGCTTTCTTCTACTGAGCCTTTTCTCCACGATGTGCTGCCTCACCTTAGGCCCAGAGCAATGGTGTCAGCCATCCATGGACTGAGACCTCTGAAACTGTGAGCCCCAAATAAACTTTTCCTCCTTTAAGTTATTTTTGTCCTATGTTTTGGATGTAGCAATGACAAAGTTCACTAAAACATTGGGTAAAGCCACCTTGAATGTTATCTTTAAGGCATAGCTGTCTCATGCTGACTTCTGAGAAGAGACTCAATCTCCTGATCAGGAAATCCTTGATCATCTTAAGAATCTGGAGATGACCAAGGGGTCATTGCAGAGTTCAGGACCCTGATGTGACCAACAAAATAAAATCAATTAAGCCTAAGTAGGTGAAAACTAGCTATAGTAAGGTTCAGACAAAAAAATTAGTAAGAAAATAAAGGTTAAAAACAATGCTATTTTTTTTTATCAGGAAGATATAACAATCCTAAGCCTGTGTGCACCTAAGATATTCTTTCGAATTTTTAAAAACAAAAATTGGCCAAATTGCAAAAAGAAATTGGCTGGTCCACAGTCTCATAGAAACTTAACACACCTCTCCTAGTAACAAATAAACCAAGCAAAGTAAATGATATCTAAAATTGAAAAACACTAAACTGACCCCCTAGGGAGAATAGCCTAATTTCTCTTCTTGCCTTATGAAGAAATTTCCTGAAAGAGAACTGAGAAACTGCTGGACTCCACAGGGATCAATCAAATGAGGTCAGATATCCTTCACGCCTGAGAAAAAGCCAAACTATAAGTCTGTTCAGGGTTTAAGATACAACCTTAAAAGGAAAAGTCCAGAGCCCAGCTTGACCCTGCCAAGAAAAAAACAGTGCCCTCAGCACTTACAAAGGGAGGTCTTGAGCTAAGTGCCAACAGACTCCAGAAAACTAAGCTTCCAGACTCCCCTCAGAGCAGGACATCTACAGGCGAAGGCCATGGGCCTCAGGCTGACTGGCCCTGCCCTGTAGAAGTCTGAACAGAAAGCTCTTTTGGGGCAACTTGGACAAGCAAAGCACAGGTGGGTCATCTAAGTAGAGTGGATTCTTCTGGCGAAGGAGAGTTTAGAACTTCTGCAGATCAGACTGAAGGGTCCCTTTCCTACTTCTTTTCCCTAACCAGGCTTGCAGGGAACAACAGGCTCTCACATTATAGAGATTTTAGTACTAAACATACTCTTGTCTCCCTCTTTCCTGGTTCAGCCCTTGCTATGTTTTGGATCTAAAATGTCCCCAAAAGCTCTCTATTAAGGGCTTCATCTTCAGGCTGCAGTGCTATTGGAAGGTGGCAGAACCTTGAAGAAGTGGGGCCTAGTAGAAAGAAGGTAGGTCATTGGGAGGCATGCCCTTGAAGGACCTTGGGACCTTGGCCCCTCCACCCACCCTTTCTGTTTCCCAGCTGCTATGAGGTCAACAGGACTCCTCTGACATGCACTACTGTCGTGATTTACTGTGCTACTACAAGCCCAAAGCAACAGGGCTAAGTGACCATAGATTAAAACCTCTAAAATTATGAGCCAAAATAAACCTTTCCTTCTTATAAGTTGATTCTCTCAGGTATTTTCTCCTAATTTCAGAAAACTGACTAATATACTCCCAGAACACCTCATTTTACAGCCATCAAGAGGCTGCTATACTTTTAGAGCAGTCTCTACACATGCTGAATTTAATGACTCAATGGGTTAATTTTGTTGCCAAGGATTCCAAGGATATAGGAGGTGGGATAGATATTCAGATAGAGGGAAGGTAGGAATTTAGGTTGAAGGCCCTACTTGCACAAACAAAGCTGTGTCTCCAAACTTGGGTTATAGGAAATGAGGGCAGAGAGAGATCTAATGTTTGGATGAGCCTGTGAGCTGCTCAGCCACGACTGGAACTCTAGGGTCCCAAAGCCACTTCCTCCATACCACACTGCAGCCTTTTCCTGTTTTTCTACTCCAGCTATTTACTACACAAAATTTGAAAACCAGTCACCCGGTCAAAGAATGTAAAGCCTTCAGATAATTAAGGTTGATGTCTATAAAAAGCCAAGAGTATTTCCCCATATGTATGATAAATAGATGTGAACTCCAGCTCTTAGGATTAATATCCTGCTTCGTCTTGCATTCAAATGAGAAATTCATCAAAATTATACATATTTTGAGCAAAGCTTGCTGAACTTTTTTTGAACTCTCAAAAAAGTCACTGCTTAAAGTGTCCAGAAATGAATGAACTACATATTTTTGTCAGAATCCTAAAATAAATGCTTATTTATAATTTAATAACATATAACAGAAATAACATTTTTTGTAAGAACCAAGGCATTCATTTCTTCTTTTAAAAAGCTAGATTAGAAATATTCATATGGCAGATGGTTTGTTCTGCTATATATTCATTTATTGTATGTCCGTTTCTGCTATTTGTTCTTTTTATGGTCTACAGTAGAGATGGTCAGACTTTGTCTATAAAGGGCCAGATAGTAAATATTTTCAACTTTATGAGCCATATGCTCTCTGTCACAATTACTCAGCTCTGCTACTGTGGAAAGAAAGCAGACATGGACAGCTGAAAACAAATGAGCTTATCCAGATTTGGCCCTGGCCTGCAGTTTGCCACATCTCTGCTGTTCACTAGAAGCCACATTGTATGGAGCCTGGGATCACTGGCCAAGTGAAATACATGGGTCCCAATTAGTTGATTGACATTTTTGTACACAAGAAAATTTAATCTGTTTTCTTTATAACTTATTTGTATGCCTTAGGTTGCCGAGGAGAGTATCAGCTTTTTTATGCTAGGGACAATACTTTTCAATTTAACACTCAGAACTTTTCAGCAGACAGCATATCCCTGAGGAAAGCGAAAGCTTAACTGTCAGAGAGATTGGAATTCAAATCCTGGTCTTGCTATTTACTAGTCATGGGACACTAAATGGATTGTTTACTCAGAGTCTCTATTTCCTCATCTGTGAAAATGGAGATAATATCCACTTCATGAGATCGTGGGGAGGATGACATGAGATCCTATATGGAAACCACATAGCAAGTGAGGAGTCCACTCCAGGCCAAAATTGTGTGTGACCTTTGGCCACCTGGCAGGCCTCTTGGGGGAAAGCCACCTTCTGCGCACCAACCTCTTAAACAGCCAGCGCTCTGCAACTGCCCAGAAGGAGGGGACTCACTCCCATCTTCAGGCCAGCCGTGAAGGGTGCTCACCTGCTTTCTAGGCTTCTCCTCTGATATGTCTCTTTATTACTTCCCTGTTCCTTCCTATCAGGAAGCCTGGGTTGAGGCACTTCTCTCCACTTTGAGTCAGCGATTCTCTACTCCTAACCCCTTCCTCTCTCCCTTCTCTAGACCCTCCTGGGTCCACAAAAAAACTTTCTATTCCAGATTCATGCATATTAATACAATCCCCCACCATCTGTGCATTGTGCCACCTGACCCTTCATTGCTATTCTGTGGGGAATGCTGGGGAGCTAGCACCTTCTTTTTGCTTCTTGCTCATTCCTCTGTACTACGTGAATACACTCTCAAATGTTACTTTGAGTTTGGTTCATTATCTTCTTTGACCACTTTGACATCTGTCAGCTCAACAGTATCTGAAAGTAAAACTTCCCAATGGTATCGCTCTTAGAGGTAGGGAAGTAGGCCCTGTAGGCCACCCACATACCCAGAGGCTGAGGGACATTTGCCATGTTAAAGAATTCATACTGCTGGGCGCGGTGGCGCACACCTGTAATCCCAGCACTTTGGGAGGTTGAGACAGGAAAATCGCAAGTTCAAAGCCAGCCACAGCAACAGCGAGGTGCTAAGCAACTCAGTGAGACCCTGTCTCTAAACAAAACACAAAATAGGGCTGGGGATGTGGCTCAGTGGTAAAGCACCCCTGAGTTCAATCCCCAGTACCAAAAAAAAAAAAAAAGAATTCATATTACTCTGTAATTTTTCTGTATAAATATAGATGAAAATGTAACATACATGAAACATGATACTGATTCTTTACATTACTATCTGGTTCTAGATATTGCTTTAAGAGAGTGAAAATCACAATGTACATGATAGCATTATATACTGAATTTAAAATGTTTTATGTTTTCTGTGCTAATGGTAATTTGTCACATGTGACCCTTTTATAATATCTGAGTTATATGAAATTCATAATTTAGTTTCAAATCAGTGTATACTACTGAAGGATGTCATTGCAAATTCTAATTGCTATGATTTCAGAACAGCAAAGTTTTTCTCAAGTGAATAAAAATGGAATAATATGTTGCCTCCTATGTTTAGATACTTTATAATTTTATTTCTAATCTTTAAGAAAAGAAAAAGGTAAGAAGAAAACCTTTTTATCTTCCTCTTACAGAAAGGCTAAATAATTTGTACAAGTCCCACAATTAGAAGTTAGAACTCAAATTCAAACCGAGCCTAACTCCAAACTTTGATTGTTGCATTAGTCTGTCTCCATACCTCCTTATCAATCCTATCAGTCTCCTCAGGTCCCAGGGAAACGGTTACCTTCCTTCTCCAGGCTCCCCACTCCCAGGATAATAGGAGAATGGCTGAAACATTGCAGACAGGCGAATTATGAGACAGCAAAGTGGGAGGAGAAACCAGAACAAAGGTTGCACCTGGCAGGTGGTCAGATGCTCAGTGAGGAGCATCTTTGTTAATACTTTGACCTTAAAGTGGCTGTTGGGCCACAGAACCACCATCTAGGGAGACATATTTTGATAGCTTAACCTCTTTATTTGTGTTACCTTTGTGCTTCTCAACCTGAGTTTCTACATCAATATTTTCAGAGTTCAGAAAGCTCTAAGAAATTTTTTTACTTTGAGCCAGGTGTGGTGGTGCAGGTTGTAATCCCAGCGACTCGGGAAGATGAAACCCATGATAAGGAGACCAAAGGAGAAGAAGGATCACAAGTTTGAAGCCATCCTGGGTGACTTAGCATGACCCTATCTCAAAATGGAAAATGTAGCAAGGCGGCAGAATGCCCTTGGGCTTGATCCCAGTGTTTTAGTCAGCTTTTTTATTTCTGCCACCAAAAGACCTAACAAGAACAATTTTATTTTTATTTTTTATTTTTTTAAAATATTTATTTTTTAGTTGTTTTAATATCTTTATTTTTACATGGTGCTGAGGATTGAACCCAGTGCCTCACGCATGCTAGGCGAGCACACTACCACTGCGCCACAATCCCAGCCCCACAAGAACAATTTTAGAGGAGAAGTTTATTTGGGGCTCACAGTTTCAGAGGGCTCAGTTCATAGAAGGCTGACTCTATTCCTCAGGGCCTGAGATGAGGCAGAATATCATGGCAGAAAGTGTGTGGCAGAGGAAAGCAGTTGGGAACATGGCACTAGGAAGCAGAAAGAGAGCTCTGCTCAACAAAGACAAAATATATGCCCCAAAGGCACACCCCGTAGACCCACCTCCTCCAGCCATACCCTGCTTACCTACAGTTACCATCCAGTTATCAGGGGATTAATGCACTGATTAGGTTAAATCTCTCATACCAATCATTTCATATCTAAACTTTCTTGCATTGTCTTACACATGAGTTTTGGGGGGACACATATCTAAACCATAACAACGAGGTACCACGAAAAATAGAAGTTTTTACTTCTTATTTCCATTTTTATTTGATTTCAATCTTAAATTTTTACATAAGCATATTCTGGATTGTTTGAATAAGCATATTATGGTCAAATACTCCATGAGATATTTCAGGCGTGGGTGTGTGTTCACATTCCCATTTGTGTTGCTGAGTGATTGTCCAGTGACAACATTTAGGGCTAAATGCACTGTTTCCCAAGCCATGGAGTCCACTGACATTTATTCTCAGGCTTTTTCAAGTTCTCACACGAGCCTGTCAGCTTTCTTCTCTATCTGCTGGCAAGAATGATAACAATTCCCATCACAGGAGCATCATCAACACCAAAATTCTTTAAGGGATTCTGTAGGATCTTATAAATACAGCTGCACTGTCTCCCTATATCATACACATTCTCTATTTCAAAACTACATGAATATTTTTCATTTTCTGGAGAAAGGTAAAGTTTAAAAGGTGACAAATTAACTGCCATGAATCTCACTCTTATTAAGGAGCTGACGACTGTGGGTGCAGGGTGGGTTTTTCTCTGGTTCTGAAACTTCCCTCTTAGTGGAGAGCAGAAGGAACTTCGCTGGAGAAGCACCTTGGCCTGTGTGGGTCACGTGGAAGGAACATGGGTCAGATGCAGCCCTCCCAATCGCACCCATCTTCAGAAAGCTTACATTGTGTTCTGTTCCTCCTTTATCAGGTGAGGCCTGGGACAAGGTGCTTAGGTCTGATCATTGTGGATTTCGCTATTGTTTATTTATTTGCTTTTGATGCTAGAATTGAACCCAGGGCATCACATGCTAGGCAAGTACTCTACCACTGATACACCATCAGTGGGACTAACTACTATTAAGTCCACAGATATAAACTATATTCTCTGCTACCAGTAGATATCTGGAACTCCCATCTGCCTTATGCTTTTATATTTCCCTGTTGAGAAGAGGGATACTTTTTTTTTAGTATTGGGGATTGAACTCAGGGGTACTCTACCACTGAGCCACATCTCCAGGCCTATTTTGTGTTTTATGTAGAGACAGGGTCTCACTGAGTTGCTTAGCACCTCGCCATTGCTGAGGCTGGCTTTTAACTCATGATTCTCCTGTCTCAGCCTCCCAAAGTGCAGGGATTACAGGCGTGCGCCACCATGACCGGCTGGTATGCATTTTTTAAGCTCTCTCACAACCCAATAATCACCATTTTAAACTCAAATAATATTTATTTTAAAGATAATTTTATTAATACTTATTTAAATAATATTCTAAATAAATTTTGAATATTTAGTATTTTAAATAACACCCTTATTTAAAATAACGGGGTTTTTTTGTTTGTTTTTTTTATTAGTTTATTTAATTGCATTTCAAGTCATAGCACATATATAGAGCTCAGTTTTTCCATTTCTCTGGTTGCAAACCAGATAAAGTTACACCAATTGTGTTTTCATACATGTACCAAGAGTAGTTAAAATAACGTTTTAAGTTAATAAATATAATTTCAAAGTTCTGCGCCAGAGTTCCTGCCAACCGGCAGGAGTACAAGCCAATGCCCAGGACCAACTTCAGGTACCACCACGGGAGACCAGCCAAGGTCAGGCCCGAGATTGCTACCCACCAAACTGTTAACCCACAGGGGAACCCAGACCCAGGCAAAGGACTGCCTCCAGGGACCCCCGAGGCTGAGGCCCGGAACTGCCCCCTGTTCAGCACCAGTGACCATGCAGATCCGCGGGAGCCCAGGCCCAGGGCTTGACGTACCACCTGGAATCTCTGAGGGAGTCCAGGCCAAGATCAGGCCTAAGACTGCCCTCACAGGTCTGTGTGAGAGCCCAGGCCCAGGCCTGCCCCTGCACATAGTGAGGATCCACACTGTTGCTCCCTTCCTCTATCCATCTTGTACACTGCAGCCATCCCTATACTTCTATACATTAGCCTCTACCTTGTGTCAACAGCTAGGGCCTGGAGGCAGCAGGCCTCCAAAGTGCTGCATCTCTGATCAATCAACCCAAAGCCATTGTAAGTCCCACCCTTTTAGCCCCACCTCTGAAAGTATTTGCATCCATCTTAGGCCACTCCCATTGCCATCTTGAGTTACCTCCAATACCACCGCCACCAACTTTAGTGGCAGTAGTGTCCATCTGGGGACACCTTTGGGGACTGGAAGTGAACTCCAAGGTGAGATACAGGTCATCTGTAGTGTCACTACAAGATTATAGGATAGAAACTGCAAGACCTCAGATCAGCATTGCAAGAAAGGAACATACATAATCAACATGAAAAACAAGGGAAGAAAGTGCCTCAAATAAACCAAGATACTATAATAATAGAATCCATTGATAGTACAGTTGATGAAATGTCAGAGAAAAAATTCAGAATGCACATAATTAAAATGATATGTGAATTAAAGAAGGAATTAAGTGAGCAAATACAGGCTAAAATTGGTCACTCCAACAAAGAAAGAAGAGAGCAAATAAAAGCAACCATTGATCACTCCAACAAAGAGATTAGGGAGTAAAAGATCACTTTAAGAAAGAGCTAGAGATTGTGAAAAAAAAAATCAGAAATTCTTGAAATGAAGGAAACAATAAACCAAATAAAAAATTTGATAGAAAGCATCACCAACAGACTAGATCACTTGGAAGACAGAACCTCGGATAATGAAGACAAAATATATAGTCTTGAAAATAAAGTTGATCATACAGTGAAGATGGTAAGAACTCATGAACAGAACACACAAGGATTATGGGATAGCATCAAAAGACCAAATCTAAGATTTATTGGGATAGAAGAAGGCACAGAATTTCAAGCCAAAGAAATGCACAATCTCTTCAATGAAATAATATCAGAAAATTTCTCAAACATGAAAAATGAATTGGAAAAATCAAATACAAGAGGCTTACAGGACACCAAATGTACAAAATTACAACAGATCTGCACCAAGGCACATTACAATGAAAATGCCCAGCCTACAGAATAAGGATAGAATTTTAAAGGCTGCAAAGAGAGAACCAGATTACATATAGGGGGAGACCAATTTGGATCTCAGCAGATTTTTCAACTCAGAACCTAAAAGCCAGGAGATCATGGAACAACATACACCAAGCTCTGACAGACAATGAATGCCAATCAAGAATCTTATATCCAGCAAAACTGAGCTTCAGATTTGATGATGAAATAAAAACCTTCCATGATAAACAAAAGTTAAAAAGATAAAAGATAAAAGTTAAAGAATTTACAGCAAGAAAGCCTTCACTAAAAGCAAAATATTGTATGAGGAAGAAATGATAACCAACAATGAAAATATAGAAAGAGAGAAACTACACCAAAAAATAAAAATAAAAAAATTCCAACAAAGGAGAAACCAAGTCAAGGAAAAAACCAAAAATGAACCAAAATGACCGGGATTACAAATTATATTTCAATAATAACCCTGAATGTGAATGGCCTAAATTCATCAATTAAAAGACATAGGCTGACAGACTGGATAAAAAAGAAGACACAACAATATACTGTCTTCAAGAGACTCATCTCACAGGAAGGACATGCACAGACTGAAAGTGAAAGGGTAGGAAAAAAGTATCACTCACATGGACCACATAAACAAGCAGGAGTTTCCATGCTCATATCAGACAGGACTTCAAACCAAAGTGGGTGAAAAGGGATAAAGAAGGACATTTCATACTTCTTAAGGGAATCATACCTCAACAAGACATAACAATCATAAATATCTATGCACCAAACAATGGGGCATCTAGGTATATCCAAACAAATCCTTCTCAACTACAAGAATCAAACAGACCACAACACAATACTTGTTGACTTTAACATAGCTCTCTCACCCGATAGATCTTCCAAACAAAACTAAACAAACCATTAAAACAATCAATAATTTAGACTTAACAGACATATACAGAACATTCCATCAATCAACAAGTGAATACACTTTTTCTCAGCAGCACATGGATCCTTCTCCAAAATAGATCATGTGTTATGGCACAAAGCCAGTCTTAGCAAATACAAAAAAATAGAGATACTGCCTGCATCCTATCTGACCATAATGGAATAAAATTAGAAATCAATGACAGATTAAAAAATAGAAACTACTCCAACACCTGGAAACTAAATAATACACTATTGAATGACATATGGAAAACAGAAGACAACAGGGAAGAGATAAAAAAAAATTCTCAGAGGTAAATGAAAACTCCGATACAACATATCAAAATTTTTGGGACACCATGAAGGCAGTGCTAAGAGGAAAGCTCATTGCATTA
Source organism: Geosciurus inauris (assembly GCA_004024805.1). Classification (NCBI taxonomy): domain Eukaryota; kingdom Metazoa; phylum Chordata; class Mammalia; order Rodentia; family Sciuridae; genus Geosciurus; species Geosciurus inauris. The sequence goes on from PVHX01010959.1 coordinate 66,764, forward strand.
AGCTCATTCATTAAAAGAAGAAAAAGTCAACAAATAAATGACTTGACTCTACATCTCAAAACCCTAGAAAAAGAAGAAAAAGCCAACATCAAAAGAAGCAGAGAACAGAAAATAATTAAAATCAGGGCTGAAATCAATGAAATTGAAACAAAAGAAACAATTCAAAAAACTGACAACAC